>QANZ01034233.1:0-30977 GCA_003254925.1 Chamaecrista fasciculata
ATATTTATAAAATGATTGGCCCTAGGGCACAATCTCCAACATTTGCTATTCAGGTTTTCCAAGTATATTAGAAGGGTATTCTGATGCAAGTTAGATAACAAGTATAGATGACTATCATTCTACCTCTGGTTGGATTTTTACACTAGGAGGTGGTCCAATTAGTTGGGCATCAAAGAAGCAAACTTGTATTTCCCATTCAACAATGGAAATAGAATTTATTGCATTAGTAGCTGCTGGAAAAGAAGCAGAATGGCTGAGGAACATGTTATTAGATATAAAGTTGTGGCCACAACCTATGCCAGCCATTCTTATCTTTTGTGATAGTGAGTCTACAATGTCCGTAGCTCATAATAAAATATATAATGGGAAATCAAGACACATAAGTTTAAGACATGCTTATGTTAGAGAGTTAGTCACGAATGAGACTATCACAATAGTATATGTACGGTCAAATAAAAATTTGGTTGATCCGTTTACTAAACCTTTGCCTAAGGATGCAGTACAACATACATGTGAAGGGATAGGGCTAAGACCCTTGAAATGAAATACAAATAATGGAAACCCAACTTTGAGTTAGTATACACTCTAACAATAAAAGTTCAATGGGTAATAACAAGTTATTTGTATTGTTTTATGCACTAATAATAGAAGTATTCTATAGCCCTAATAAATACTATGTTGTACAAAATTTACAGAGAAGTTACCATAGTAGTTGGTATCTTTGTGCATACTGTTACGAGTGAGGTTGACTATGGTCTTAATGGAATTGTTAGATGTCTAAAGTAACTGAGACATGACAACAAATTCCACCTATGTGAATATTAAAGTGGGTGCCGCTTCAAACAAGAACCAGCCAAGGGTGGTCTTGTAAATATTCATGAAATCAAGATTTGCACATGGCCATAAAAGTGCAAAATAAATATGTTTGGAATGTTTAAATTATAATGTTATGTGTGTGATACTTTCGGTTTTGATATTAAGAGTTGTGGTTCAAATCAAGAGATACCAATAACTTTGTCAAAACTTTAAAGTGTTTACACTAACTTAAAGTTCAAATCGAAGTAAGATACTTTAGGCTATGCATAATGTTATGATATTACAAACTAGTGGGTGATTGTTAGATAGTTTGTAATATGGAGATGAAAAGAAGTCCCACATTGGGCAACTCAAAGAGTACTTCATAGTATATATTATAGAATCCATTTATGCTATTAAATTAATTATATATATATAGTGTGTGTGTGTGTGACATATTTATATATATATATATATATATTAAATGACTTGGACTTGGACTTGGGCTTCAGGCTTCAAATTAATTTCCAATCAGATTAATTATTTTTTAAATACAGCAACGGATTAAATATTTGTAGCGACGGATATGTCTGTTGGAAGTACCTTTTCACATAAACAGATACGTCTGTTTAATGGTGCCTTTTCATACTCTATAAATAAACGTTTCTGTGGGATATATTTTAACTTTTAAGAGATTAATAATATCATGAAGTAAGGAGTGATTGCTGACCGGGCACTCGTCGTAAGTGTCCGACAAATTAATACTCAAGCTATGCCCAAATATTATATTTATATATATAATATAGTGCACAACCCAAGGTCGAATCTCTAAGGAACTTCTTGGATGAGAATAACAATCAATTGCATAAATAATTATAAATTTAGGTCCAATGTTTTATGGGTTTGATAATTGTAAAGATAAGAACAAGAACATAAAGAAAATAAGGAAAAAATAAAAGAAGTAAGATGGAAAGATGAGAATATGAAGTCTTAGAGAATAATCACGAAATCTACCATCATAGCCCAAGAACGATAATCAAGAAGTTATTATTATAATTATATCAAGCAAAACCACATCCAATATTATATCTCGTATACACGAAATATGGATCAATTATGATAATCATAAATGACTCAAACCAAGTAAACGATTTATAATTAAGCATAACAATCCTTAAGCAATGGCGATAATAGAAACAAATGATAGATCACTCTGTCATACGACCACAATTCAACTGAATGTGCAAGAGCAAACTTTATTAATGGTGAAACAAACACACTAATATTGTTTATGGAAGAATTAAAACGATCTAATGACCATTATCTAAGACTAAACACAACAATAATAAAAATTCTCTGGGCATGGACGACCATTGAGCTCAGGCTTCATTCGGATTCTCCTCTAGGATGAAGAACGTTTAGGCTCTCATAAGGAGAAACCTATTGATGACTACTCTACTCTACTCTATTGTGAATTGGTTTTGAGATCTTACCCGGGATCATTTGAGACTGAAACGTCGAGCTCTATTTATAGCCCTGAGTAATATGCTTGATCCGCAAGTCAAGAAACAAATTTGGACTTGGGCCGTCAGCTGCGCCGGCGGCCCAACACGGGGGCGCAACGCAAAATACGCGAATTTTCGATTATTATCTCCGTATCTTGAATCCTAGCCGTCAAAATTATATGTTTAAACTTCGGAATATCATGAGCCGCGAGATTTCCGGCTCAAATTGACGGCGCAGCGCAAAATCCGCGCTGAAGATATTTGCTAACGTCATACTTCTCAGAGTCCCGCGCCATTGGAGGTCTTGATTTGGGCCAACGGCCCAACACGATGGCCAAAACTTTTTGTGCTTTTTGTGATCCTCTTGTTGATTCTAGACGTTTCCCATTGGTTAGACCTTGTTTGGATGTCTGAAACACTGACAAACCCATTAAATAGCACTTATTTATAAAATACAATAAATAAACGCTAAATAACCTATTTTTATCCATTTTATTATGCCATACCTTAGTGCAGCCCTTAGCATATTAATTGGTCTAATTGCAATATATTAGCATTATAAACATGTAAAAAGAAGACCAAATAACATGTCAATATTTGGGCTGATCAATTGCCTATACATCGGGGAAAGTTAAGCAAACCCCTTCCAAGATACAACAAAGCCTATGAATTGAACTTAACATACTATTTCATGGTAAATATTGTCTTACATCTTATGTGGTTTGGATCACTATTTATAATTGGCCAAGAGACATAATCCAGAAGATATGTCCTTTCATTTGAAAGATGTGTTCATTAACTACTAATAGACACTATCTAAAAGTTATATCTCTTCATAACACAAGATGTGTCTATTAGTAATTGAAAGACACCACTAGATAGACGTAACTTTCCAAATGAAAGGATATGTCTATTAATTATTAATAGACACCTTTTGAAAAGACTTCTCATGTCTTTTGATGAAACCAATCATATAAACATAATTAATTAAATATATTACCATATTAAATTAATTATACATCATAAATAGACTTTTATTCATTTATCCAAAATAACCACATTGATAATATTACAAACTATTCATTTATGACTAGGATGATAATATGTTTATTGTGTTTTGACTCACCTCCCACTTTAATTTTTTAGATTTAGGTTCTAGTTAAGTATTAAGTTCTACTATGAGAAAGCACTAGCTAGGAACCCACATTATTTTTCATGTGGGTATTTAGTCCGTGGATAGAATTTATATTAAACTCTAGACTTGTACAACTCTATTAATACTTATGAAGGACATTAAGGGATATATTTATATTTTGTATGATTTGTTTTTTTTTTTGGTTGTTGTTGTATGATTTGTTGTGAACAAGTGAGATTTACTGATTCAATGTTATGAGAATATATTTATAAACCGACTTGATTATTTACTAGATTAATGAATTGTCAGGATTCTAAATTATTAACTAAGCTTCACTTTGCTTTAGTATCCACTTGTTCTTTCTTAGCTATGTTGTAACTCTTGAACTTATTACATATCTCTTTAATGTAGGCACTTTATTATACAATGAATTTGCTCTTGAAATTTCTACCAAAAAGAAAACTTATATACTCTTTGGAGATCAATGTTAACTGCCTTAATATCTTTTTCTCTTGGGTCAAAGATAGGAGAAGAAACAGGAACTGTGTTGGTGCCTTTCAAGTTCACTCCGATTTTGCATGAGCAACCTGTTGGAGATTGTGCCCTAGGGCAAATCATTTTATGCATATGTTTTGAACATATTGATTAATTTATAGAGATAAATTATGTTGTTATCATATTATTAGCATGTTTACTATGATAGAGTCTTTGATTAATTATAAGATAATTAATCTAAATCTGTCCCGGGTCGATTGTTCTCGTGGGAGCGAAAATGAATTAAGACCAGCATGACCTCGGTGTATAGAGATACATGCACTAGATGCTTTACGAGAGTCATGGTGCAATTATGTAAGGGGTTACAAGTTGCTGGACTGACCCGGAGAGTCCTGTATGGGTTTAGTCATTAGCTAGGCTCTCCTGTACACCTGTGACGATGCCTTAGACCTGAGGTCTTCACTATTCTGGCGTTGTAGCTATCAAACTTTGGCCTAGTCTAACGTTGCCCGTAGCAGGGTAGCCATAAGGGCTAGGTATGGGTTTGGTTGATTGCAGTGCTGAGGAATGTGGTTGACCAAGATGGGATTTTGTCCCTCATAGAGATGAGAGATATCTAACTGGCGCCCTCGATGAGTCTGTCCAAGGAAAGAGTGGCCACTCAGGAAAATGGGACTAACTCAAGAAGATCGAGAAAGTTGTGGTTTAGATTAAGGATGACTTTCCCGTGCCTTATCTAGAACCAAGATATCGTGTGACAATAGGGTCTATGACAAGGTGGTACTAAGGTTGAATCGATTATTTTGATAAAACGATAACTCACGTGTTTTGGGTAGTCGTGATGGCTTGCTAGAGTCCGCTCTCGACTTGTGAGTCATGGAGATGACATGCTGCCAACTTCGCGTGGGGCCTGCTGGGTCACATATGAGCAGGATCTAGACACCGCATAAAGGGACATGAATTAGGGTTAATTCGTGAGTCACTCCAGTGACACAAATTAAGACATAGCTGAGTGTATGGGACATAAAGTCTTGTCTTAGATAAAATCTACGATTGAGATATTTAAATTTGTGGGACAAGTTTAAATATATTAATTGTTAAATAGTTAATTGGATTAATCTATTTACAATTATATTCCTAATTATAATATTAGGGAATAATAAATTAGAAAAGGTTCCTAAAAGTTATGAGATTATTGATTTATTAAATTCACTAATATTAGGATAATTAGTGTTGAGGGTGGCGCCTCATTTGTGGGCATTTTAATTAATGAAAATGTTTTGTTAATTAGAGTCATGACTTGTATTTGAATTTGAATTAAAGATATTAAGGTAATATTTTAATTCAATATTGTTGGAGGATAATAAGTTGGTTATAACTTCTTAAGAGTTAGGATTGTTATTTTGATTTATTAAATTCCCTAAAAATTAGAGGGAGATGGCGCATGGCTTTGTGGACCCAAGGGAAGATTTGATATTCCATTTGATTCTCAAAGATTGCATTTTGAATTCAAATTAAGATATTAAGGTAATATTTTAATTAAGAATTCAAGTCCTAAAATTGTGATATTATTGTAATCTCATGATTTTATAATTGATAATACTAATTATAATTATCAATTCCCCAACTCTATACCTAGAGGAAGTCGACTTGGCCTTCACTTGTGCATTCAAGAGAGAGAAAGTCTAGGCTCCCTAATTTGTAGAGAGAGAGGAAGTCGAATTTCTCTAAGAGTCAGAGAGAGAATTTGACTTGAACCCTAATTAGGATTTTGAGAGAGAAAACAAGAAAGTGTTCTTGAGTTCTTGCGCCACCATATATTCTTGGTTCAAGAATTGTTCTTGATAACCAAGAACCGTAGATTGGAGTCCCGAGTTCTTTTGGAGAAAAGAACTAAAGGCTAGCACCTTGGTGTCAGCAAACTCTTCGTGTGGATTACCGGCAGAGGAAGAACACTTGGAGTGGGCTTCTCGGGATCGCATCATTCAACCACATCGATTGAAACATTGAGGTAAAACTTCTTCCTTCACCGGTTTAAATCATGCTTGCGGATCCGTAAGGAAATCACCTTTTGTTTTTGCGCCATGTTTTTTAATTAATTTTATTTTTCGCTTCCGCTGCGCGCACCGTGATTTCCCAACACAACCCTATTACGGTTAGCGCTTTTCATGGGATTCGTCGCTACCTCCTTCAACTTGAACAAAGTGGTATCAATAATATCTTCATCCATCTCCAGAAGGGGCTCATTCTAGGCAACAACTTTAAAAAGATTGGGTTTCGGAACGAAGTCATCATTGAAGACATTAAAAGCATCAGTAGGAGCAACCACTTCAAGTTTGCTGCGGCCCCTCACAACTGCAATCTCAATCTTACTCCTTATATTAAGCCTTTTATTTATGGTTATGCTAATAATAACAAGTGGCTTGATCAATCCAAAAACAGAAAAAAAAAAAAAAAAACAAGTGGCTTAAGACTAAATAATATATTATTTTAATCTTTCAAGAATTAAAATAATATATTATTTTAATCATTCAATATATCAATTTAATTTTTTAATGATTAACTCGATGAACTTTTAGAGACTAAATTATTTAATTTGGTCACGCTTTCTTCATTTTCTCTACCTGTCTCACATCTTCAACCTTCTTTAGTCTTTACTATGCTAAATGCTAATGCCTACTCCAACAAAACAACACATATGGGCCCAAGGCCCTACCTTTATGAAAAATTTATTTTATTTATAAATCTTGATATATTAAACTTTGATCAAGTTACATTTTCATTTTATTTTATTGCTCATCTATTACAAAATAAAAATATTTTCGAAAAAAAAAATGTAAGAGAGGCATATGAATAAAGATATTAATATATAAAAAATTCAAATTAAATTTTACTCCATACCCAATAGATTATAATAATATCATTAAGGAAATAAATTATCTACGTTTCTTTATTTTCAAAATATAAAATATGTTTCAATTTTTTTTGGGTTTTTGAACTTTAAAAATAATGTTCTGTTTTTTTAATTTTAAACACTCAAAGGTCTTAAACTATCAATTTTGTTTTTGAATTTTCTATTTTTAACAAAAAAAAAAACGTTTTTAAGAACGAAATCAAAGAAGGCCTAACTTTTTTTTTTCTTTTATAATTAATGAGAAGTTGAGACTTGAGACATTAAAGTTAGGTCAAAGTGTATTTTTGATTCTATATCTTTTTCTCAAGTCTCAATTTGATCCCGTATTTTTTTGTTGCATTTTCGGTTTAATATATTTTAATCAGGTGTAGAATTTGTTCCATATCTTTTTTTTGTTACAGACCTAGTCTCATATCTTTGCAAAAAGTTGCATGGTTAGTCTCACAATGTGGAACATTTTGTAAACATATGAGACTAACTATAACCTAACCAAAAAATCTAAGAGCAACTTTGCAACATGACCCAAAGATATGAGATCAAAAGTGCAACACAAAACTAAATTAAGACTTGGACAAAAGATATGGGACAAAAAATGCAACACAAAAAGTCATGGGACCAAATTAAGACTTGAAAGAAAGTTATAAGACCAAAAGTGTAATTTGGCCTTAAAATTACTTATGTCTCGTATAAAACATGCCCTTTTTTTTGTGGTAAAGTCTAAAAAAAGTTCCGTTGCTACAACATTTTCTATTTTTCGTCATCAAATGGGTCTGTGTATGGTGATAAATCACTCTGTTTTTTCATTTTTTAATTTTTTTTAAACAAATTGATGAGAAAGATCGAATTAAGTCATGATTTCTATTAAGACTTGTTGTTGTTTCTGTTGTTGATGATGTAACAATTAGGGGTGGAGGCAGGATTTTTGGTTGGGAGGCCATTATAAATTTTTTATAAAAATGGGGGGCACTCATATAGCTTTTATAAATTTTTTGAACAATTACAAGGACTTAAATGAAGTTATTGCTAATTTTTTTAACAATTACAAGGACTCAAAAACAAACTTCATATTTGCAATCTACTCAACGCAACGAAGCTAACGACATAAAGTTGCTCAAGAAATTCTTCTTCTAAAATTTTGACTTTTTAGGGACCATTTTGGAAGGATTTGAATGATTCTTGGCATTTTCGCAAATACTAATTCTTGTAGCACTGCATCTTAATGGCATTATGTCCCCCCTGACTTTTGAAAATTACAAACTGACCCCACAAACCTTAAAAAATCAGCCACGATGTTTTTTTTTCTTCATTTGGCTCATACTCTTCTCACTCACGATCCCACTTCTCTCCCACTCACCCATCGCTGCCTTTGTCTCCAACCACCACCGTCGACGACGCCGGTCGTCAGCCACCGTCCAGAGGCCGCCGGCGACGTTGTCTGGCCAGCTCCCGCCGGCGGTTGTCCTCTCCTCTCCATCTCTCTTAGGTGACGCCATTTTGCCCATTTCTTTCTCCTTGTTTCTTCACTTCGATTCTTCAATTTTTGCTGCTTAATCTGTGATGTGATGCTGCTCTTTGATGATTCTTGGTGTCTTAGTTACTCTAAATCAATGGTTTGGCACTTGGTTTCCATATTCATGAATTTTGGACCCGATAGGGTTTGGGGTAAGCTTGAATTTGGGGTTTTTGATAAAATCCTTTTCTTTTCTTGAAATTGATGGTTCAAATGAGTTTGTTTGATGATAATAATGAATTTTATTTCATCAATTTGAATTTAGAGATTATATTTTGAAATTTGATGTTTTGGGGTAAAACTTTATAGTTGCATTTTGGTCCCTAAGTATGAATTTGATGCTTTTGTTGAACTAAATGGAATTCATGGGATTTATGGAGTGTTTTGAAACATTAATCTTGATTTTTGTTATGATCATCCATACATTTGACTGTAACTTGAAAGAAAAGAATACAACTAGTTTATGAGAATTGGCCTATGACTTTGGTTTTGAGATTTAATTGTGAATTCAACTTGAACGTATGAATGTTAGAATAAAATTAAAGATCCCAAATTGATACTTAAGCATCATATTGGTCCTTTGATTAGGTATTACGATTCTAGGTGAATGAGGTTAATGGTTAGGATGAATATTAGGAAGTGAGTTTCTTGTTACAATCTTCTGCTAGTTATTGTGAAGAGTTGGACCTTTGGGTCATTTAAAAGTAAATTCTTGAATTGTGTGATTGAGACTTTGTTTGTGATTATGTTTATAGATTCGCCTACACTTATCATTGGTTGGGAAGCTAGAAGGAGTAGTTATCTGTCCTCTTGATCAAGGTGAGTGGCTTTCTTCTCTTTGCCCTGTGTGAGGGCTTGACTGTTGATGAGATTTGTTTATTTGTGAACTAACTCTTTAAATTGCAGTTTCTTAAAATTTAGAGTCTTAAGTACTCTTGAATATAATAATCGTCTTGGATATAATAATCGTTCACATGTTGACTATGTTATTGATGGTGGTAAGTGATTAACTTGGAATTAAATTACTCAGATATGGTTGTCACTTTTGAGATGAGGTGATTATCTGTATTTCTCCTCAGTGAAGGGTTGAAGTTGAGATTGATGTAAGTTCAAATTGTTGCAGAATTTCCTTATCGTGAAAACTTGATTTTGTAATACTAGTTCCTTGAGTTATTTACGATCATGATGATAATGTAGGAGATGATGTTCTTGATAATTTGGAACTCTATAAAGTTGGCCATGAGTAGTGCTTTGATGAATTTATTGTCATTTTATATTCTTGTAACTTGATTGTTTTTCTTTACATGGTTGTCGATTTTGTTGATCTTTTCATACATCTTAGGATCTCTTTATGTGCATTTCTTCTTGTGAAATTTTGTTGATTTCTCCAAGTGATGCATGACTTATGTTTTGTTTATCTTAATAATTGAATGACGACTCAATGTTTAATTAGTGAGTTTTAAAATTACTTGCATTGGATCCTAAGCTCCTTGATCGAGCTATCTTGATGGAAGATATGAAATTATTGTTGTTCATATCTTAATTGTTCACTTTAAAGTTGATTGATGTTGGTGACTATATTTAATTTTTATTTGAGTGTTGTAGGTCCTGAGTTGATTGAATTTAACCGTGTTTGTATTTGTGTTTGTGTTTATATTTGTGTTTGTGTTTGTGTTTGTGGTTGTGATTGTAATTGTGTTTGTTGTGTTTGTGATTGTGATCGTCGTGATCGTGATTGTGTTGGTGTTTGTGTAAGTGGAAAATGATGTTAGAAACCCCTGGGGACGGCGATACGTAACGCCCAGGTAGATATGAAAAACGAAATGGATATGAGAACCCATTGGGGAGAGCGATACGTAACGCCCAAGTGGGAAAGAAAATGGATATGGAAATGAGAGCTCCCTGGGGACGGCGATACGTAACGCCCACTGGATAAGGAAATAGAAATGAAGATGACTATGTAAATCAAAAACCCCTTGGGGACGGCGATACGTAACACCCAGCCAAGTTTTGATGTTTGATGTGTTTATTGTAAGGAAACTTAACTTAGTTGTGAATTGATAATTGCGTGTTTTTGAATATTGGTGTCATCAGTATTAGATATGTTCATTATCTCGAACGGTTGAGATGATATCGTTGAATTGTAATATCATTATTGTTTACTTTACAAAAAAAAAAATTCTAAAGAAGTGAGTGTTGATGGATTTTTGTGGTATACATACCAAGTTCTTCTTTCCTCTTGAACAAAATAAGCTTTCATTTTAAAATCAGGTTTTTCAAGAAAATCATTTATCTTCACTGAAACGTTATCGAATTATGACTTTTTCTAAAACTTGACTCCTACTATTTCTGGAAGTATATCGAAGCAAGACCGTTATTTTGATGACATGACAATTTCATTTATGTAATTTTAGTTTAGCATATGATATCTTTTAAGTATAGGCTTACGGGTGTGAGATTTTTCTTGCATTTCGTGCCGGTCACGTGCCTAGGTTTTGGGTCGTGACAAGATGAGTCTGGCACTACCACAAGGACCATGAAGCATGAATGACTTCACAGCTTCATATAGAGTCGGATCCTCATCTTGATTAGGAATTTCAGCAGATATAGCATCATCTACCTTTTCTGAATTAGTGAATTTATGAGCCGAATCTAGCCACAATAGTATATGAGCATGGGGTAGATCACGTTTCTAAAACTCTACTGTGTAAATAACTGCATATACAGTAGTTCAACAATGTTATTAAATATAAAAAATGAAATGTTTAATAATGATGATACATAATCCATAACATGTATTAAAATATGTCTATTAAATGAATTACTGGGAAATGATACCTGCTCTATAGTCACCAAACAATTTTTTGCAAGTTATCTCTTTAATAAGATCATCTAGTTTAATCTTAAAGATCCGAACAATAAGATCAAGGCGTTCCTCCGCAAAACAATTCAATTTTTCAAACAACCTTACCAACTCAGGGCACTTAGGATTACATGTAAATGTAATAAATAAATCAGGAAATCCTTTGGCAGTACAAATAGTCATTGCATCTTGGTAATTTTCATGGATATTTCTAACACCCCCCACAAATGTAGAAGGTAGAATTATCCTCTTTCCCATAGAAGACGGTGCTAGCACACGCCAACCCATCATAACTTGTAACTCGAAGACTTGGTTGATTAAATCTCAACCAATCAAGATGTTGCTTTTCAATAGTACAATACCCATTAACTATAAATTGCTGCAGTAACTTTCTAGATATTAGAATAGTAGACAGTTCACGAACCCTTTGAAAAATATTTAACGTTGAATGAAAATTCATATAATAAACTAACCCAACAACAATTATATATAGCCACTTAAAAAATACCGATTCGTGGACCTCTACAACCATAACACATATTACACTTTAAATCCAACCTTTTTTATTACTCCATAAATAATCGATCCATTAATCAGTCGCATTCAAAGGGTGATTGGGTGTGAACTGGATAAGAAAAAATAGGTTGGGTTATCTATTTATTTAATTTTCATTTGATTCTATACTGTTGGTACATTCAACAAATTTGAATAATCTAAACATAAGAAAAAAAAATCAGATGTAAAATAGTCCTCAATTTCTCGTATGTCTCACTCCCTCTATTTGTACTTTCTCATTTCCTCTTTTTATTTTCTTCTCTCACCTTCACACATAACACACTCAATAAGTCCACAATTAACTAAAAATAATCACATCTGATCACTACCATTATCTTCTTCATCGTCACTAAACAAATAAGCCTATATCCATCCCTCACTATTTTTATATTACAAAAGTAAAATAAAAAACAATTCAAAAATCACCCAATCAACCCATGAACCCCGTAAAATCAGCAATCCACTATCCTAATTATCTTTTCTATCTATAAAAAAGCAGGTTGCTTTAAAGATTTAGCTTCCTATAATACCCTTAAACATACCTCTTCATTTCTCAAAGATATCTTCTTACTTTTTTCCTAAAAGATACCTCTTGGTTTATTAAAAGAGAGTTGTCCCCAATTGTTTGCTTCCTAAAATATCAGACCTCTTTATGAGTCAAAGATACCTTTTGATATTTTTCCTAAAACATACCTCTTCTCTCAATAAAAAATCTATGGTTCCAAAGTACAAACAACATTCACTAAAAATTAAAAAGCCACGTTCATTGAAGAGACGAGTCCATGATGGAAAAGTTATATCATTTCAAACTAACACCCCTGCCTCATTCCACTTGCATTTTAGTCGTTACTTTTTTTATTTCCTTTGAATCGATCATACAGGGACCTTGAGACGCCTTCGATCAACCATTGAGAAACATAGAAGATAACGACTAAAATGGTGAAGAGAAGACGAATGCCGTAGAAGAGAAGACGACGTCAACGAATCGTGAAGATCGACGAGGACAGACCGTGGCGTCTCAGTCTCGATGATAGAGCGTGGAGATCACGTCGAAGCCAAGAAGAAACTACAGAGAGTTTTAGGCGTTGATGACGTGGACGAAGAATTCAACGACCTCGTGGCAGCGAGTGAGGCTTGGAAGCGCGTGGAGCATCCTTGGGCTAATCTGTTGCAGAGAAAATACCGGCCTCACCTAACGATGGCTATACTGAATCAAAGTTATCATGTGGTATTCTTGGGAGATGGTATGGCCAAAACGTCATTTCTGGATCCAATCATGTAGGCCTTCCTCAAGCAACCACTTACAACTCCGCTACTGTTGGTGAGTTCATTTACATTTTGCCATTCATACTTCCAATCTGTTTTGTCATCAATTTTATCCAAATTGAAAAATTTGGTTCTTTGAATGTACAATTGGGCAATGAAAAGAGTAATCTTAACAAGAACGCCATTCTTTGTTCTTTAATCTTTAAGCATCTACTAACTCTTGGTTGTTTTTACATCTTGATAAGTCATTTCACTTTTCCATTATTTTACTAAGCATCACACCCAACTTTTTTAGCAACAAATTCTATGAATGTTAATTTTAATTAGTCTGCATATTAGTGGGTCATATTGAATCGGCATCAGATTGTTAAAAAAGAATTGTTTCCTTTTATATGTTATACTTTGCACAAATGATTTCTGATGGTGTCCCTGATAGATTGATTTTAAGTTTGTTCTGAAATTAGTAGAAGTTTCCTTTTTAAGTTTCTTTTAATTAAAAGTATTGATGGGATTCTGATTGCAATCCTCTCTTTTGTCTTGTGTTCTCTTTGTAATTTTTATTGTACAATTAATTCTCTGTGTATTGTTACTGTACTTTTTTATAACCTTGATTTTGTTTCCCTGAAATTTGTGGATGGGGTATGAGTCAATTCAAGAACTTGATGATATAGAAGAGAAGATTTTCTGTTCTTTGTTTTAATCTTTATACATAAGCGTTATATATCCAACATGAACAATTTGGTTATGTGCTATATATAATCGACGATATCTATATTTCATTCATTTTTTGGTTTTTACATTTACACGAACTCTATCCACTCTTACAGGTTACCCTTGATTAATTGATTAACTTTTGGAAATTACGTGTGCAACCAAAAATTAAGGATTTTCTCTGCCGTTTGTTTGATTCATGGGGCTCTTCCAACAACTGTTAATCTAATGCTCTTTCCGTTCTAACTTGTTTTTACCAATATATTTCTAAATACTATAATTCACTTGTGTTAAAGTTCTATAAGCTTCACGAAAAACGGATCCGTTTTCTAGGTTACACACTGTCAAACCCATAGGAAGCCAAAAGGTATGGTTTGATAGACAATGTAGGAAACTATTGGCTGATTTTGGAGGGGTAGACAAGTGCTGCTACAAAATAGCCTTAAATAGCTAATTGGCAATATTTACTTTCATTAGTTATAGATTTTCTTTGTAATTATCTATTGAATTAGAATGCCCAACTGAGATATTGTAATTTTTAATAAATTTCTTTAGATTTTGTCGGATAAATTCAAAAAGAAACCTTCAGCTTTGTGTGACTATATTATTCTTCATAGGAAACGTCTTAGTTTCATCATGTTGTCTTTGATGCTTGATGTCCAAAAGACATTTCCAATATTTAATAAGATAGTTTCTCTGATCTATTTTATTGAGAAAAGGTTTCAGATGGAAGTGGTNATTACATTTGTGAAAAGGTAAAAAGTATACTACTATCAAGAATTATTTTAACAATTTAGTGAAAACTACAAATGTCAAATCAAACGTTACATACATATTTTTATGGGATGCGAAGTTTGATTAATTCTTGACACATATACTTCTAACGAATATGTATGTAACGTTACATTTTTGTCAAATCAAACGTTACAAATGTATACTTCTAACGATTTGACGTTTGAATAATTCTTGACATGGGATGCGAAGTTTAATTCTTGACATGGGATGCAACAGATTAATGACCAGAAGAACAGGTAAAAAGTATAAAATTTGCCTCTTTAGTAGGTTTTCCATTCACTATTTTAAAACTATTAGATCCATCAAAGGATATAATTATGCCACACAATTGCATCCTATGCCAAGAATCAAAACTTGCATCATAGACTAACTCATTTGCATGTATCATATTTAAAATAAAATAATGAACATGGAGTGAACATGGGTGTGGGAATGAATTTTTATTTGGGGTTTAAAGATGAGTGGGCAAGAATTTTTATTTTTTTATATATATTTTTATGCATTATATTTAAAACAATTTATTTTACACTATAATTTTAAATGACGGACGGTATATAATAGTGTAGATTCTAAATAATTAAGAGTGCTATGACAAGAGTGCTACCATTATATATATTATCCATCTTTAAGAAATAATTAAATTTACAACAAAATAAATAAATCTAATGCGTGCAACGCACGCAAATTCCACTAGTTTTTTTAAAATTTGCATTACATTTACAATTGACAATTTTTCTTCTTAGGTACATTTTTTTTCAAAAGAACAAATTAATTATAAACACAATTTATAAAACTAAAAATCAACCTAAGAATCCCAAAAAAATTAGCAATCTACTCTCTCAATTTCAAAATTCAAATTTATCTTAATTGATTTGACTTTACAATTCCAACTTAAAACTCATTTTCCAATATAAAACTCTTTTTTAGTTGTAAATTTCTATAACGAATTTCAATTTTAAATTCTAAATAACTCTTCCAACACCGCTTACTGATTCACTCTTTCTCTTTCATTATTTTTATATTTTTTTTATAATTATAAACTTTTAATAATATTGTACCAATGTTTTTAAATGTGGTTCATAAATCATATTTGGTTGTTGGATTGCAGAATTTTCAAAGCATTTGTGTCTAATGAGTCAATAAAGACTCATTAGACATTATTAAGAGTTGTGATTTTCTTTGTTTGGTCCTCCTTGATCACAGATTGCCCATTTTAATTATAAAATAACATCAAAATATTAAACTTCTAATCTATCTCCCTATCATGAAATCATGCCTAACTCAATATTAAAATTTGAAATTCCTTATTTCTCTCCATAGTCGATAGTCCCTAGTGAACCATATCATCATATCAATTATACAAATCTAGATAGTAAGAAAAACCCCAAAAAATAAATTTGTTAATTAAAGAATTCATTAGTTACGTAATAATATCAAAAAGCCAAAACTCCTAATTTATATCATAGTTTCTAGCTAACCAACTCAATCAAATAATCATTTTTTAATAAAATTAAAAAATTACTCAACAAATCTTAATAATCTAAACATAAGAAAAAAATTAAATGCAAAACAATCTTAAACTTCTCGTTTGTCTCATCTCCTCTCTTTTTTTCTCATTTCCTCTTTTAATTTTCTTCTCTTACCTACACACATAACACACACAATCACCCATAACTCGTCAATAAACTAAAAATAACCACATGCGGTCACTACCATCATTTTCATCACTGTCGCCAAAAAAATAAGCATATATCCATCCCTCACTCTTTTTATGTTATGAATGAAAAATAAAAAACAATTTAAAAAACTCCAGATCAACCCATGAATTTCGTAAAACAGCAATCCACTATCCTAATCATTTTTTAAAGTTTACTTTACATTTACAATTGACAACTTTTCTTCTTACGTACTTTTTTTTTTCAAAAGAACAAATGGTAAACACAATTTATAAAACTAAAAATCAACCTAGGAATCCAAAAAAAAAAATTGCAATCTACTCTCCCCAATTTTAAAATTCAAAATTATCTTGATCGATTTCACTTTATAATTCCAACCGAAAAATCATTTTCCCATGTACAACTCTTTTTCAGTTGTAAAGTTCTATAATGAATTTCAGTTTTAAATTCTAAATAACTCTTCCAACACCTCTAACTGATTCACTCTCTCCCTCTTTCATTATTTCTATATTTGTTTGATAATTATACACTTTCAATAATATTGTATAAATGATTTTAAATGTGGTTCATAAATGAAGTTTGGTTGTTGGATTGCAGAAATTTCTAAGCATGCGTGTCTATTGAGTTTATACACTTTCATATTTAGACATTGCTAATAGTTCAATTTTTTTTTTGTTTGGTGCTCTTTGATCAAGGTTTGACCATTTTAATTATAATTTTTTTTAAACTAATACTTTATCTCCCTTTTAAGAAATCATGCCTAACTCAATATTAAAATTTGAAATTCCTAATTTCGCGGCAGACCCTTAAATGGAGCTCAAGTTCGCGAAGGATTAGTTCTTGGCCTATTGGGCTAGGGATATCTTGGACAACCAAAAAAAAAAATTCTTAATTTCTCTCTGTACTCAATAGGCTCTAGCGAACCATATCAACATATCAATTATTCAAATCTAGTTGGTAAAAAAAACCACAAAAAATAAATTTATTAATTAAAGAATTCATTAGTTACATAATAATATCAAAAAGTCAAAACTCCTAATTTATCTCATGGTCCTTAGCAAACGTACTCAGTCAAGTAATCATTTTTTTAATACAATTAAATTATTACTCAACAAATCTGAATAATGTAAACATAAGAAAAAACAAATGAGATGCAAAACCGTCCTCAACTTCTTGTTTGTCTCATTTCCTATGTTTCTACTTTCTCATTTCCTCTTTTTATTTTCTTTTTTCACTTTCACACATGACACAACCAATCACCCATAACTTCACAATTAACTAAATATAATCACATTCGATCACTACCATAATCTTCATAACTGTCATTAAACAAATAAGCATATATCCATCCATCAATAATTCTATGTTACAAATGAAAAATAACAAAACAATTCAAAAATCTTTAGATCAACCCACGAACCCCGTAGAATCAACAATCCACTATCCTAATCATTTTTTTAAAAATTTACTTTATAGTTACAAATGACAACTTTTCATCTTAAGTACATTTTGTTCAAAATAACAAATTATAAACACAATTTATAAAACTAAAAGTCAACCTGAGAATCCCAAAAAATTAGCAACCTACTCTCCCAATTTTAAAATTCAAAATTATCTTAATCGATTTTACTTTACAGTTCCAACCAAAAACTCATTTTCCCATGTACAAATATTTTTTAGTTATAAAATTCTATATTGAATTTCAATTTTAAATTCTAAATAACTTTTCCAACACCTCTCACTGATTCACTCTTTCTATATTTGTTTGATAATTATACACTTTCAATAATATTGTACAAATGACTTTAAACGTGGTTCATTAATCGAGATTGGTTGTTGGATTGTAGAATTTTTTCAGCATTCGTGTCTAATGAGTCTATAAAGACTCATTAGACATTGCTAAGAGATCAATTTTTCTTTTGTTTGGTGCTTTTTTATCACGGTTTGCCCATTTTAATAAAAAATAATATCAAAATATTTATCTATGCCTAACTCAATATTAAAATTTGAAATTCTTGATTTCTCTCGGTAGTTGATAGTCTCTAGCAAACTATATCACCATATCAATTATTCAAATCTAGATAGTAAGAAAAACTCTAGTAAATAAATTTATTAATTAAAGAATTCATTAGTTACTTAATAATATTAAAAAGTCAAAACTCCTAATTTATCCCATAGTCCCTAGCTAACCAACTCAATCAAATAATCATTTTATTAATACAAATAAAAAATTACTGAATAAATCTAAAAAATCTAAACATAAGAAAAAAATTAAATGCAAAACAATCCTCAACTTCTTGTTTGTCTCACTTCCTCTGTTTCTACTTTCTCATTTCCTCTTTTTATTTCTTTTCTCACATTCACACATAACACACCCAATAAGTCCTCAATTAACTAAAAGTAATCACATTTGATCAGTACAATCATCTTCATCATTGTCACTAAACAAATAAGCCTATATTCATCCCTCACTATTTTTATGTTATAAATGTAAAATAAAAAAAATTAAAAAATCACCAGATCAACCCATGAACCCCGTAAAATCAGCAATCCACTATCCTAATCATTTTTTAAAATTTTGCATTACAGTTACAATTGACAACTTTTTTTCTTATGTACATTTTTTTTTCCAAAAGAACAAATTATAAACACAATTTATAAAACTAAAAATAAACCTAAGAATCCCAAAAAATTAACAACCTACTCTCCCAATTTCAAAATACAAATTTATCTTAATCGATTTCTCTTTGCAGTTGCAACTTAAAACTCATTTTCCGATGTACAACTCTTTTTTAGTTGTAAAGTTCTATAACAAATTTCAATTTTTAATTCTAAATAACTTTTCCAACACCTCTTACTTATTCACTTTTTATCTTTCATTATTTCTATATTTTTTTGATAATTATACACTTTCAATAATAATGTACTAATGATTTTAAATGTGGTTTATAAATCATGTTTGGTTGTTGGATTGCACAATTTTCCAATCATTCGTGTTTAATGAGTCAATGAAGACTTATTAGACATTGCTAAGAGTTCTAATTTTTTTTTTTGTTTGATGCTCTTTGATCAAGGTTTGTCCATTTTAATTATAAAATAATGTCAAAATATTTAACTTCTACTTTATCTCCATATCCAGAAATCATGCTCTTAACTCAATATTAAAATTCAAAATTCTTGATTTCGCGGCAGGCCCACCATTAAATTCGTGAATATTTTAATATCAAGAAATTTATGTAAGGAAATACATTTCACAATTATATTATTTATTTTACCTTATATAATAATTTACTAAAAACAAAAATACCAATCTAACCAACAAATTAACATCTACTTCATAAATGTTTTTCAAAAATATTATAAAATATTGGAAAAATAATATTTTTGAAAATCTTTCAGGCTTTGATCTTTTATTTTATAGCCTAATTGGCTTTAAGTTCATCTGTTTATCATTTAATTTGTATTTAACATTATTTAAATCAACTATATATTAATTGAAAATATTCACATGTCTTTTAAATAAATTAACCAATTTTTTTTAAATTGGAGGATTTTCACAATTAGTTTGTTGCAAAAATCTATTTGAGAATCTTATCATATATATCTGAGTGATTTATAATTAAATTGACTATTTTAATAAGCTAATTAAATACCAAAAATTGAGGGTTGGTTAAATTAATATGATTCTTATTTATACCTCAACAAGACTCGGATATATATATATATATATATATTTATAAAAGAGTGCCCTTAGTCAATGCATTTTTTAGTTCTCAATAGAGTGCGATTTTTCCTAAGAGTTGAATTAAAAGATAACATTGTATACTCTAATTAATTAGAATTATAATTACATTATATGTTAAATATTACTTGATATTTAATAATAAGACTGAAATAGTAATTAGGTCGAAGAATTAAATTAGATGAATTAAAATATATTTGACTCAATATCATGTAGATCCCATAATTTTTGGAGAACAAAGTTTACATACTTATATTTGATAATATTTTTTAATTTGTTGCTATACAATTACATATTGGGAGTAATCTAAATCACATTTATTATTGTTTGAAATAAGAGTGAAGCTTCATAGCCCATATTTTTAGCGAAGACAATGAGAACTTAAGAGAGAAATGTGGGATTATAGATGGAGTTTCTTAGAGTTAGTTAAATTTTAATTATATTGAATATTATTATAGTATTTGCCGTTCTTACTATTGTATTTTTTTTTCTTCCCAATTTTTATTTACATTCCCAATTTCAAATTTCAAGATATCTCTCCTTCCGCGGATCAATTTCAAATTTTTGAGAAGTGGATCCATTATTCTTATTTTCATTCTCATGTCAAAGCATATTAAATTCCTCACCTTCTCTTCTTTCTCAAGGATTCATTAACCTCATTGTTTTAACTTGTACTTACTATTCTGTACTTAAATATGAGTGTCTTACAAAGGTATGTCTTAAAAATTGGTTAATTTTTCTTAAGAATGTTTTGATTAATGATATATAGTATGAATGTACAAGAGATCTTTTTGCTAGAGTAAGGTGTGCCAATGGAAACACAATTATGTGTGCCTTGATTGAATTCATTTATCTAAGCTTCACTAATTGTAAAACAATAACATTTGTTTCTTTCAACAGTCCAAATTCAAACGAAGAAACTTAATTCCTGCAAAAGAAAAGACAAAGAAAATAAATATGTTGTTAATTTAAATGACAAATAAAGAACAAAAGACTATAAATGAAAAAAAGATAAAAGAGGAGAGAAAGGAGATAGCACGTCCTCAATGGAACTTTAAACCTAAGCTAGTTGTGTGACTATGGGGATGAAGCCTAATAAACAATAAATTTATATTAAATTTCATATAATTATTCTATAATTGCATATGAATTTTGAAGTTTGAATTGGACATTTAAAAAAAAAATAATTAACACTATTGATATCTATTGAAATTATTGATATGAGTATTGTCTAGTCCATATAATATGGAATAAAATAAGCAAAATATCTATTCAAATTAATGAATGCTTCTAATCATCTTATATAATGCAAACAAATATAGAGTATTTTATTGAGGACCGACTTGTCTTACACAATTGAAATATTGAGTGATTGTTAGCAAAATTCCGACTTCCCAAATACGAACCATATAGTTTGTGTCCAGTTTAACAATGGGAGGCCGGTGCTCATGAATAAGTGGATCAAGTTTAGCATATATAAAAAATCCCAAATCCCCAATGTAATACTAAATCCATTAAGAGTTTACATCAACAAAGTTTAATCCCGTATATTTTGTCTTCAAGGAATTCCATATCTAGCACATGTATGCAAGCTTCAACATCAAAAATTTTATTGACCTCATTCCAATTTATGATGGCATGAAGGTAGGCTGCCACAATCTCAAAAAAGAAAATCACATAAGGTGGAACCACTATGATACATCAATCAATAATTAATTATCCAAATGAGATAGTAATGAATGAATCAAGTTATTGAAATTATTAAAAACATCATTGAAAAAGACCTGTCTATGGAATGAGATTTACCTTCACCATAATTTCCGATCATTTGGAAGTATTCTGCCGCACATCAAAGGCTAACTACACTTACTGTCGTGACTTCTATTTTGACAACATAGCAAAACTTAGTTATAAGTTCAAATGTTTTAGCTCCACTTGGTTATAGATAGCAAAGAAACACAAAATATCAAACCCCGTAAACAAACGGGTCATTTAATAAACACAAACGAATTAAGAAATTTAATTAGGCTCAAGATAAGGCAGACACTATAAATGTAGCATGACAAGAATGAGAGATAAAATTGGGCTTGAAAACATCAAGGAAAATCATTATGGGCTCACGTGACCATATGGCAACTTGACGAGGCAGCAACCATAGTTCTCTTGCTAGCTACATCTTCTTCCTTGGCTCTAGTCTAAAAAGAATTAGAGAGATGAACAAAACTTACAACAATGAATGGGTTGTGAGAGTTATGAAACAATAAGAAAAATTCTATTAAACCATACAAAATAAAAATTCCCAAAATTAAACCAATTCGTTAAACATACCTGAATCATGAATCAAAGACGCATATCTCAAATAGATAATAAGTTGCAGAATGCACATAAAACAAAACCAAGAGAAAAACATAATAAATTATAAAAGCCATGCAATCTTTGTTTTCAATAGTATGAAGATTATAATACATTAAAGAGATAAAACAAAAGAGAATATGAAATTGAGGAGCAAAAGCAAAAATAATAGCTAAACAAATAATGACGATTTGTGAGAAAGAGAGAGGAGGGGCAACAGAAATACAGAAGATAGTGTTATTGTGAGTATATAAGATGAATGAAGTAGGCTATCGATCGAGCCGGTTTATACCATGCTATCTAGAGGTCTTTGGATGTATTTTGTGATGTTTTATAACCCAAATTAGGTGTTTTAGGCCTCTAGATACGATAATTGTTGCATTGAGATCACAATTGCATTTTGGTCATTTTATCGGTTTATAGTGTAATTCTCTCATGTTTTAAATGTTTAATTATATTTTGAGGTTTTACATGTTTATATTAGTGCAATTGTAAGTTTTTAGGAGCCAAAGACCCAAGGATTGAAGTGGAAGAAGGCCGGGATCGAAGCGGAATGAAGTCGGGAGCAAAACGTAGGCGAAACACCATTATTTTAGACTAGGCCATTGGAAAGCCTCCTCTTGCCATGACGGCTTTCCAACGGCCTCAATTACAGCGCCTTAGGCCGTTGGTCCGCCGCCATGCACAGTAGCGGCTTTCCAACGGCCTTGTCGCGATTTTTCATGCTGATTTCGTATTTTTGCAAACCCAACCCGATCTTTCACTCATTTTACCTGAAACTTAACCCTAAGGACCCGAAATATTGTTCCTAAACCGACCCAACTCATCATTTTAACATATATCCACCTAAAACCCTCGTTCACACATCATTCTCACCTCACCTAGCCTCCATTTCGTCCCTCCTTCTCCTCTTACCTTCCATCTTCATCTTCCTTCATAATTCATGGCTGAATCACTTGGAGGAGCTGTTCTCCACTCAATGGTCGGCTAGATTCGTTGCTCGGAGCTTGGAGGATGAAGCTTGAGCACCGATTTCATCGTCTTAGGGAGTTTTTTCTACACTTTATCATCTTTTCACCTTAGGGTTTCACTTTTGTTGGTAGATATTGTAGAAATTCTGATGTAATAGATGATTTAGTTGGTATTTCTTGAGCTTGAATTGATTGTATCACACTTTGAGTCATTAATTTGATACTCTACGTTGTTTAGCTCTATCGGTTTGTGATAATTGTGTGATTTATCTTAGTTGATGAATGTATGTTTGTTGATTGAACTAGCTCAAGGAATTGTGACTAATTTGATTGTGGTTTTATTAATTTGATTGATTAGAAGCTTGTTTAAGAACTAATTGACTAAGTTAATTGAACTTTTCTATGAGTTTTCATGGCATTTCAATTTAGTCCCTGTTTACAAAACTCCCGATATCATTTTGTGTGCAATGAGAGCCAAATCCATCCATTACTCCGAGTGTTTTCTCCATTTGACCTTTCCAACTTTAGTTTATTTTTATTTGCATTTTGATATTTTAGTCCTTAGTTATTTTAGTCCTCAAACAAATCTTTTACAAACCAATTTTTATAAGTTTAGTATATAGTTTGATTGCATTTTCTTTAGTTCCGGCTTCTTGGAATCGCTTAAACTCCACATACGAGAGTCCCTAGGAGAATACGACCCGGCGAGTATCATTATACTACATATTTAGCCGGTCTTTTTGGTGCGCATCGCGACGTGCGCGATCAGCTATATATAGAAAAAAGTTGGCCAAATTCTAACTTAAAAAATCTCACAACTCGGTTATGATGAACCAATAAAATGCTTCAAATTACAAATTCAAAAACTAAATGGGCGGGGATTTGCCAATAAACCGATCTAGATATATATGAACTTATTTATATAATTAATAATTACTTGGAATATAGCAATTCGATTAAATTGACCAATCAAATGCATTCAAGATACAAATTTAAAAACTAATAGGCGTGACTTTCCCAATTTTCAAATCTATATATATATAAACTTATTTATATAATTAATAATTACTTGGAGAGTATCAATTCGGTTAAATTGACCAATCAAATACATCCAACGTATAAATTCAAGATCTAATAGGGTGGGATTTTTTTTTATATTGTATTAGTTGATGTATATAGCTCTGATTGGTTAGAAGTATACATAAGTATGGTAATTTGCATTTATTAAACTGCATACATTGATACAATTAATTTATTTTTTATTTTTAAAATTATTTTGACTGATGTGGCAGCTTATGGTGACC
Source organism: Chamaecrista fasciculata (assembly GCA_003254925.1). Lineage (NCBI taxonomy): Eukaryota > Viridiplantae > Streptophyta > Magnoliopsida > Fabales > Fabaceae > Chamaecrista > Chamaecrista fasciculata. The sequence goes on from QANZ01034233.1 coordinate 24,590, forward strand.
CCAAAACTGAGACATATAAGTATCTATAGATTAACGATATGAAAATTGAATTACATATTTATATGATATGGATTAGTAAGAGCCCCTCAATCTTGAAATTATCAAGAAAAAATAAAATTAGTTAGAATCTAAATTTCGATTACACAATCACGAATCATTTGGGGTATATGAAGCATGAGTATCCCAAATTGGATTAGTTAGTATTCCAAACAAATATAATGAGACGGTTAGAATATTGAATTAAATAGCATTTTCTTAATTAGCCTTTGGGATTTATTTTCCGAAAAAGAAGGAAAATTCATATTGTTATCCAAATTCAGCCGAAATATGTGGACATTTTATTTAATTAAGAAACATTTATCCGTATATATCTATGTATCAATTAATGGTAATTGCTGGAAAATAAATTCCGAAAATGAAGGGGAAGCATAATTGTACACATGACAAGCATATGAATGAAGATTCCTCATGTTAATTGAGGATTAAACATATAATAGATTGGTCCGTTAGGTAGATGATGAATTTCAAATTGGTGGTTTATGTTTCCTTTGTTTCAGACCTTCTAGATTAATTTATTTAATTTTATTTTATATTTAATTAAGACTTTATTCATATAGTCTTGGGTAAATTACAAAAACAATACCTATAATTTGCCCCTTTGTACTTTTGGGGTATGTGGTTCAAAAGCTTTCAAATATTGTGTGTCATGTGATTTGTTGTATTAGCATTTTAGGGTCTTATGGTTTTGTTTTGTCAAAAATTAACTTAAAAATGAGGTAAGAATTTCATTTCGGTCGCTAATATTTTCCTTATGATTCATTTGAGTCCCTAATATTTTTCTCTTTATTTTAGTCCCTAATGTTTTCTAGAAGTTCCACTTTTATTCTCTTGACACTATTTTATTTGAACTTTGATTCCATTCCACTTTTAAACTAGGTCAAATGACTTGACCTGTAAATCAAGCAAATCTAGCAGCCTTGCCCTCCGGAAACACCGTTTTTTGTTCAAGTGACAAATGCTATCGTCTCAGTGAGATGATGAGATCTTTAACGTCAGAGTTTACTGAATGCATTCTAATTCAAATTCACCAATTTAGACCTTTGAATTCTAACACCATGAACTTCAAATTTCCAACCAAAAGGGATATTTATCATGAAATTAATTAGATTGCGAAAAATGTTCTTTAGGTTCCCAAAACAAGATCCCAAAGAATTCAGTTTTGCAAAGGACTAATTTGAGTAAAACATTTCGCTTTTAATTGATCCATGTGTGTGCGACATGTGAAGCTTGACAGGTGCCATTAATTTTTTACTGGAAAAAATCACATGGCCCCTACTTTCTTTTCGAGTCTGATGCATATATCCATGACAACACTAACATCAATGAAACCAACAGTCATATTTGTTATGCCAATAATTTGAGAACAACACTCGTCAGTTACACCTAAACATTGTTTGGTTCAGTCAGCATTAACAAACTTATACCATTAGAGATCAAATGCTTAATTAATTATTTTTCAAGTATTGAGACTAATTCTTTAAAAAAAAACAAAAAATAAAATTGTATGGACTAATTCTTTTCAATTATTCGAAATTTTAACTTAGTCCATACAATTTGATTTTTTGTTTTTTTTTAAAAAGAAAAATAATTAATTAAGCATTTGATCTCAAATGGTATAAGTTTGTTAATGCTGACTGAACCAAACAATGAGGGCATTTGTTTTAAGAGTATTTACTCTTAAAACAAAAAATCAAATTGTATGGACTAAATTTTTATAGTTTAAAGAGTATTTACAACTAGATTATAATTAAAGGAGGGCATTTGTTATGTTTGATAGTTTGGGGGCTTATTTGCAACTAAATCATATATAGTTGAAGGGGTATTTCCTAATATTAAAAGTTGAGGGGGCTATTTGCAACTAGGCCATACATTTTAATTTCAAATCATGTTGAAAGCCTAATTTTTATTTTATTTTATTGTATTTTTTTTTTAATTTTACTATATTATTTTTACTCGATTAGATATTTTTCTTTTGTCTTTGAAGAGATATTTTCAAATTGATTCTTGTTTACGGAATATTCTCATGACAAAGTTCAAAATGATTTAGCTGCAAGAAATGAGTATACTTTTGATCTTTTTAATTAAGATTATCAATACCCAAATATAAATAGGAAATCTGAGATATTTTAAATTATAAAATTAGTTAGATATAAGGGTAATTTTGAAATTCAAAATTATTTGATAATTTTATAGAACATGTGCAATTCACATGGGACTTAAAAGATAAAATGATAATCCTGTTACTAACGGTTAGAGGGATATTGCTCTGAAATTAATAAATTAGGGGGTTAATTGTTATTTTTCATAGATTAGAGGGGACATTGCAATTGAACATATAGTTTAAGGTAGGTAAATGCAGTTTTCCCTAATCTATACTATTATATATGTGTGAGAGGCTTTTGGGTAGTTGGTCTTTTAAAGCTACAATATAAAATAATATTTACTCAATATATTACAAATAAATATATAAAAATAAATAAAAAATAGTAACCCACGTTTTCATCCAGAACTTCATGAGGTCGTGATCAGTTTTCACTCATACACATATAGGTGACAGTTTTTTTTAAAAGCATAAACTTTTATTTTTATTGTTGAATTAATTTCTTTTCTTTCTTTGTTCTATTTTTTTTCATTCATATCAATTTATATAATTTTTAATATTAAATTATTTTAAACTTTATAAGCATGTCCTTACACACAAAGCCCACTAGTATTTATTATGTGTATGTCCCGTGGTTCAACATGCTCTTTCTTATTACTAGTATACAAAGTAATAATTGAAAAATATTGAAGAGAAGCAAAAGATCTTTGTTTTTTTTTTCATTTATGGCCAAGGCAAGTGGGATCCTTAACAAACCAAAGGACCACAAATGATTTATTGCGATGAATATGTCGTCATTTTTTATATAACTTTGATGAATTTAGTACATTTTTGAAGAACTATATATTGCCAAAAGACTACATATGTTATTTATAAGGAAAGAAAAAAGACTATAGTATGGAGAGACGACTCACAAATTAAAAACCCTCACCGACCCTCGAGCAGGCAAGGACCACACACATTACTGTCATTCAATGAGTTGCATGATATTTATATGCACATATTCTAACCTAAAAAAACGGCTAAAATTAAACCCTTTTTTTATATATAACCTACTATTTGGTTCCTAAATTTGTATCATATCAATGAATTAATTTTTAAATAATTAAAATGAATAATTTATTTTCCTAAATTATTTCAATCGCTAATGACTTAATCCTTAAATTAAATTTAAGGACCAAAAAAAATATAAATCCATTACAAATTCAAGATCACAAAGAAATTAATGTTAAGGATTTGTAATGGATTAAAATATTTCTCATACAGAATTTGGTATGGAATTCAATATAAATCCAGCTATATATTTATATATATATATATATATATATGAGAAAACCAAATTTTGCAATATTTGGCCCTTGAATTTGGTTTTCCCATACAAAATTTGGCCAAAAATTTGTACCACAACGAAATAGTTGGTTTTCTCATATATATATATATAGAGGTCCCAATTTGGTCTCACCATGGGACCAATTAAAAACCTTATTCTGTAAGTACCCTGATAACCCTTCATGCGAAGGTGGGGTAAGTTACAGTGTCTTAACATCTCTTCATGCGAAGGTGGGATCAAATAAAGTCTCACTCTGTGATCACCCTGACAACCCTTCATGCGAAGGTGGGGTAAGATAAAAAGTCCTGACATCCCTTCTTGTGAAGGTGGGACCAGATAAAAGTCTCATTTGATGAGTACCCTTAGAACCTCGGAAATGAGCACCCAAGTAAAAGTCTCATTTGATGAGTACCCTCAGAACCTCGGAAATGAGCACCCAAGTTAAAGTCTTGTTTGACGACTACCCTCGGAACCTCGCAAATAAGCACCCAAGTTAAAGTCTTGTTTGACGAGTACCCTCAGAACCTCGCAAATAAGCACCCAAGTTAAAGTCTTATTTGACGAGTACCCTCAGAACCTCGCAAATAATAAGCACCCAAGTTAAAGTCTTGTTTGACGAGTACCCTCGAAACCTCGAAAATAAGCACCCAAGTTAAAGTCTCATTTGACGAGTACCCTCAGAACCTCGGAAATGAGCACCCAAGTTAAAGTCTTGTTTGATGAGTACCCTCAGAACCTCGAAAACGAGCACCCAACCATCCTCATGGGAAGATGAGGCAAATTAAAAATACCATTCTACAAGTACTTTTTTTCAAAACCCAGTCGTCGGCTAGCGCCTTCAAAGTCGAGTCATTGTTTGGCTCTTTCAAATCAATTTTTGCTCCGGCCAAAATGCGAGTTCTTTTTCTTCACTTGCCCTTAAGCAAAGACTTTCGAACTAGTTCTTAGTCTCATTGCAACTGTGAACACCCGATTTAGTCCGGGTCTTTTTGTAAATAAATAAAAGTTTTGGGCCACCTTTTTATAAATAAACCTATTGGGCATTCAAAATAAAATAAGAATTTTGAGTTTTCAAAGTCTTAATTTTAATAAAAATTGCCAAAAGAAAAAAAAGGAGAGTCTCAAAATAAATAAAGTTAAATACAATTAAAAAAAATGAAATTAAAAAAATAGAAAAAAAAAAAAGAAAAGGCAAGGAAATGGTACAAGTGGCATAAATGGAATTTGAACCCACTCCCTTTTAACCAAATTTCTAAACCGTAACCATTTAGGCCAAAGCTCATTGCTTGTCAATGCCCTGCATCAAGTTTAATTTAAGGAAGTTTAGGGTGAATATTCATCATCTTCCTTAGTCATGAAGCATGCATAGAGAAGCGAAAAATAATTAATTGGCCATGAAGCCAACACACACTCATGCACACGATTTGGAGAAGGAAAAGGGAATTAATTGGGAATGAAGTCAGAAATGAGACAAAAGGGAATTTTTGGAGATCAATTTTAATCATATTAAATCTCTAACTTTTGACCCAAATCAATCAAATTTTAAAACTTTGATCACCAATTCAATTTTCTGATTTGGGTTGATTTTTTGAGATTATTTTGTATCAATTAGCATTAACTTTTGATTCCTATTGATTCTCCTTTCAGGCTTATAAATAGATGAGATGTTTGTAGGAAAATAACAACTTTTGGAGAGGCAAATAAGAGAGAAAAATTCAGATTTTAGAGAGAGAAAAAAATCAGACTTTTAGAGAGAGAAAATCTAATTTTTGAGAGAAAAACTTTGTCTGGTGAGTCTAATTTCGGTTTCTTTTTCTTTCTTCTCTTCTAATTTTTTTTCTCATCTTCATCTCATTTTTTGGGTAGGCTAGAATACCTATGGGTTAGCTTTTAGGACCCAGATGAAGGAACAATGGAGTTATACTCCAAAGGCGTTCCGACGGTTGAGAAATTCAGTCAAAATCATGACTTTTGGTACTCGATAGGGACTAAACTGAATTTTCTATCCAGAATCTGGACTATTCTGTAATTTGGTTCTGCTCCCCATAGTTTCCCAAAATTACACTTTGACCCAGAAAAGTTTTATCAAGTTTCATTGTAGTCCCTGGATATTTCGTGTCAAAGGACCTAACTGAAAATTCTGAAAACTGTTTGAGGGTTGATTTGTAATTTTAGCAGAAAGTATTCCCTTCTCTTCCCTCCTACTGTGCGTTTCTCGTGTATATAAATCTATTGAATGTTGCTTCTGCCCTGCGTGCCTAATGTGTGTATATATATATATATATTATATTATATATTATGAACTAGGTTACATGAGGTTTTTTTATTTTTATAATACAAAAAATAAAAATAAAGAGCTACATCACCAAACAAAAGAAATAATTTTCAATATGGGTGCCACGTGGCACCCATCTTTTTTTTAATTTTTTTTTTAAAAAAAGTGAAATCGCAATCTTCAATGCAATTTGACTGCGATTTCATGTACCGTTTTTTCTTTATTTTTTTTTAAATTATTTTAAAAAATAAATTTTTTTATTACAATAATATAGAAAAATAAAGTTAGACCCAAAATATTATATTTACTCCCTAAATAGCATACACATTTTGATCTAAGTTTAGCTAATTAAATAGTATTAGTCCCTCCTCAAGCTCTCTAATTTTTTACATATTACACAAGATTAAATTCATTTAATCCGAACTCCGTTTTGTACAAATTTTATATCAAAATTTTTATTTTTTCGTGCTCTACACAATGGTATAACTTTCGGAGTCTGAAAACACACTTTTTTAATTCTAAAGTTATATCATTATGTAGAGCACGATAATTTTCGAATTCAAAAAGTGTGTTCTCAGATTCTGAAAGTTATACCATTGTGTAGAGCACGAAAAAATAAAAA
>QANZ01034274.1:0-16716 GCA_003254925.1 Chamaecrista fasciculata
CACATAAATAAAATGATTGGCCCTAGGGCACAATCTCCATCACAATATGCATCGTGTTCATTTCATTGTGTTACCGACTTATTGTCATGTGTGTGATTGTGTCATGTGTGGCTATAATGATAGTTTTTTCTAATTATTTTCATTTGGTATATAGGGATGATTTTCATTTGGTTAATTTGTGTGTAGTACTTGGGTGATGCTACTCTTACTGTGTTATTTATTTATTTATTTATTTTTACTTATTTTCATTTGGTATGTATTTTAAAACATATTTTATACAACTATGATGCAATTAGAGATATTTAATATTACTAGAAAATGATGAAACTACATATATTTTGTTTTTTTTAAAGCTAGGATCTTAAGATCCTTGATCCGATCTTCCGATTCGAACTATTTTCATATTTTGTGTCTCTTCCTCCTTAGTAGGATCCCAATCTTGATTAGGTTGGCTGTTGTTTATAATTCTTAAAACAAGGAAAAATGAAAAGGTTGGAGAGTTGAACATCGGAACCATACACTATAATGTTTTCTAAGATGACCATTGTTGCTCCTTCATAGGATTGGCCACCAAAAAATCCACATGCCTATAGGAGACCATCACCATTTCCATTATTTAGAATAAGAAAAAAATATTTCTAAATATTCATATCTTATAAAAACCCACGGCCTAAACTACATTCATTGTAAAAAAATAGTTCATATTAATTTTTCATTATCCATGTTATATTACTAAATTATTTCCAAACAATCATCTTTTGTGAAAAGTCACCAGACTAACCTACATACGTTGCATCCAATCTCACACAAGATAGACACAAATTTAATTACAATAAACAAAACAATAAATGTTTTTAACATAATTTAAAAATTCACTCAAATTTTTATTGAGTTTTAATCCATGATTTCCTTTTCTTCCTTCTTTGCTCTCTCTGTGTCAATCCGTATTCTATGAATCTGTATAGAGGTAAGGTTAAGAAGTAGAGTCAATATAAGTGAAATCCCAATGCTTCGCTTCTCTTCATTCTCACATCATGTTGTTTCTAGGCTCAAGCTCCTCTTACTTAGAGGTATGGACTCCAATGGATTTTGAATGGCATGTTGCTTATCTCTCTTCCCTTCTGGGGACGATGGCGGAGACTCTTCAGTCCATGTCACCTTCCCAGTTTACTCCAGTGGCCATCAAAGACTGGTGTCTGTACACAAGAAGGTCTGTATATAGATTATATTTTTACGTAAAATTTTATATTGAAATATCTATCTTCAATTTAATTTATTGAGACAATTTATCAAATTACTCTATTTTCTTATTTATTTAGTTTTCGCCTATGGGTTTGGGTGAATTTGTTGCCTGTTCTTGATCGATTTCAACTGTTGGTTCATATATAGTTTGTTTCACACTATCACTCACTTTCGTGGATATTCTCTTTATTCATTTTTCCCATCTTCTTTGAGTTCTATATTGTTGGTTTCTCCTGTTTTGATTTGACAGATTTGTAATTTATTCATTTTTTGTTCCCCTGACATGGATGCAGTGGCGGCAGGGACTTGAGTGGCAATCCACAAACGAATAATAAGCACTCATTTGATCAAAAGTTTGAGAAGTCAAACTTGGCTCTCAAACTGAGTTGCCTTAAGGGTTACCCACTAATGGTTTCACCCATGACAACGTCGCGTGCTCATACTTTTTACAAATCTTGTTTGGAAGGCACATTTGAGGATCAAGCTTTTGCGAGAGACAGAAATAAGAGCACAAGATCACTTGGGTCCCTGAAAAATGTGATGAAATGTCTACCTTGCCCAATGGACATCTCTGATTCCCTTCTGAATCATCAGATGGGTTATTAGTTTCATGATTTGATCTTAGCATTCATATTTTAGTTTGGGTTGATCCTTATTGTAATAATTGTTCCTAAAGTGAATGTTAAAAATTGGTTCCTAATAAGTTCATATGGTTGGATGCATAAATGTGTGATAGAAGAATCGAGAGTTGATAGGTCTGATAGAGTCCTTGAAAGTCAAGGATAAAGAAAATGATGATTCTTTGGACTTAAAGTGAAGTGGATGAAGAAAATAAAGATGATTCTGTGGGGCTTAAGTGAAGAGGAAGCAAAGGTAGACTGTGATGCAACTAGTGTTGGAAAGGATGAAGAAGTTGAGCCAACAAATGATGAAGAGAAGGAAAACTTAGTTGAGAAGCTGAAATTGATACTTTTTTTTTATGATTTATTTTTAATTGTTTAGCTAAAGATCACTCCAAACTAATATGAACAACTTAGTTAAAAATTTTGTTCGAACGAAAGTTCTAATTTGTGAGCCATGGAAATATAGGTAAATGGTAACTTATAGGGCCTGTTTGTGTTTCAAGTTTTAAGCTGTTTTTACTTATTTTAAACTAAAAGTACTTCTTATAGTAAATCATCCTCTTTGTTTTTGCTTCTCCAACTGATTATTAAAAGTTCTATTTTTTCTAATTCCATTCTTTATTAACTTTGTTTCTTGAATACTCAATTACTTAAAAAAGTCTAACTTGCATTTAATCAAAACTTATGTATTTTATATATTATTATTATTAAATTTGTTAAATTTATATATTTTAATTAATTATTAGTGACTTCTTCATTTTTTGTTCAATTAGTAATAGTTTGTTTTTTGGGGTCAATATGTAATTTTTGTAAAATTTATTATGGTTAAAATTACAAAATAGCTCCAAAGGGTACCAAAGTGTTAATGGAGAATACCACAGGGTACCAAAGTGTCAAGTTTCAAACCACAGGGTATCAAAGTGAAATAGGGTCAAACCACAGGGTACCAAAGTGTAATTTACCCTTAAATTTATTAAATCATTTTTAATCATTTATGTTCAGGAAACGACATGGGTCGAATTTCTAAGCCCATGTCACCTTAATTTAACTTTATCTTCTTTCTTAAAGTCAGTGGGGACGCACAACTCATCGTCTTTTATGTCACTTATTTTAAGGGTACTAAGAGACTACACTTTCTCTATATATTCAATGTTAGTCTTTTCTTTCTTCAACTCGCTTAGGTTTTGCAAATCCCTAATATTTTAGCTCCTTTTCTGATCATATTACCTAAGAATTCGGTGTAAAGTGCTTTCAAATCTGTTGCTTTTTCTTTGCGCACTGACTCTTGCACACTCGACTCTGTAATATTCCTTCTTAATTTTTCAAAAGTTATGCCGTCATCATCTTGAAACATCTCTAAAATTTCTCCGTTTCCGTCTCTGTATATTTTTTCTTCCTTCCCGTCTTCTGTTGCTTCTTTGATGGGCATCGAGAGACTTAACATTATCTTTCTATTAAATTATAATTTCTCCTTTGCTACTTGGCTTTAGGGATTCATAGATCCCTCATATTTTAGGACCTTATTCTCTTTTCATCATCTTGGAGATTCGTTGTGAAAGGTCTATGAGTTTCACACATTCTTCTTACATAATCAGATCTAAAATTTCTTCTTAAATTTTCAAAAGCTGTGCCTTCATCATATGTAATTTTGCTTTAATTTTCATTTTTTGTTATCTAAATTCCTTGCAATCTCTTCTGCTCTTATATTTATGCTATGCCGTACAGAAGTTCTTCGATGCCCATTGACAAAAACCTAAATCTCCATTTGAACCTGCAGTTAAAAGAAACAAAATTATAGTTAGAAAAATATAGATCCTTGAAGGAATAACTCTTCTTACAACTTCTCTCCAATTTTATGCTAATCCCCCTTTCTTTTTCTTCCTTGTTTGCTCACTCTACGTCAATCCATATTCCATGAATCTGTATATTCTGGTGAAGAAGCAAAGTCAATATAAGTGAAGTTCCAATGTCTCCTTTCTCTCCATTCTCACATCGTGTTGCTTTTAGGCTGAAGCTCCTCTTTCTTCACCAATGGCATACACTACTCAGCTCCCATGCGACTCTAATGGATTTTGTATGGCTTGTAAGGCGGCGCCTGATGGAGATTGTGCCCTAGGGCCAATCATCCTATAGATATGTTTGGAACATATCAATTAATTTATAGAGATAAATTAATGGTTATCATATTATTAGCATGTTTACTATGATAACAGTCCATGATTAATTATGAGATAGTTAATCTAAATTGTCCCTGGTCGCTCATTCGAGTGGGAACTTGAATTGAACCAAGACCAGCCTGACCTCGGTGCATGGAGATGCACGCACTAGATGCTGGGACGAGAGTCATGGTGCAATTATGTAAGGTGTTACAAATTGCTGGACTGACCCGGAGAGTTCTGCATGGGTTCAGTCATTAGCTGGTCTCTCCTGTATAATCTGTCATGATGCCTTAGACCTGAGGTCTTGACTATTCCAGCGTTGCAGTTGTCAAACTTTGGCTTAGTCTAACGTTACTCGTAACAGGGTAGCCATAAGGGCTGAGTACGGGTTTGGTTGATTGCCGTGTTGAGGAATGTGGTTGACCTAGATGGAATTTTGTCCCTCATAGAGATGGGAGATATTTAACTGGGCACCTCGATGAGTCTGTCCAGGGAATGTGTGGCCACACTGGAAATTGGGACTTACTCAGGAAATCGAGAAAGTTGAGGTTTGGATTTTGGATGACTTTCCCATGCCTAATCCTTACCAAAATATCGTAGGACAAAAAGGGAACTGGACAAGATGGTACTAAGGTTAAGTCGTTCTGGATTTAGACGATAACTCACGTGTTTTGGGTAGTCGTGATGGCTTGCTAGAGTCCGCTCTCGACTTGTGAGTCATGGAGATGACTTACTGCCAACTTCACGTGGGGCCTGCTGGGTCACACACGAGCAGGAACCAGATGCCAAGCTGGGACACGAGTTAAGATTAACTCGTGGGTCACATTTGTGACACCGTTTAAGACATGGCTGATTTTGGTGGGACATGAAGTCTTGTCTTAAATAAATTATCTACAGATATATAATATTTAGATTTGTGAGACAAATTTAAATATATATATATATATGATAATTGTTAAATAGATAATTAGATTAGGCTATTTTACAATTATATTCCTATTTATAATATTGGGGAATTATAAATTAAATAATATTCCTAAGAGTTAGGAAATTATTGATTTATTAAATTCACTAATATTAGGATAAAATAGGATGAGGTTGGCGCCTCATTTTACTAAAGGATTTAATTAATAAAAATGTTTTATTAATTAAAGTCATGGCTTGAAATTTGAAATTCAAATAGATTTGATCTAGATTTCAAATGGATGAATTAAATATATTAAAGTAATATTTTAATTCATGAATTATAGGGGCAAGTCGAAATTCTAGGTTCAATTGGGTTTAAAATATTAATGTAATATTTTAATTCAATAAACCAGAATTTAAGATTTGGAAAGATTGACTTAAAGATATTATGGTAATTCTTTAAATCAATATTGTTGGAAAATAACAAATTGGTTATAACTTCCTAAGAGTTAGTTAGTTATTTTGATTTATTAAATTCCAACAAATAATTAGAAGGGGATGGCGCATGACTTGGAGAGATCTTGGAAGCTTTGATCTTCCAAATTGATTCTCCAAGATTGCATTTTGAATCCAATTTTAATATTATGGTAATATTATAAATTGGAATTCAAGTCATATAATTTTGATATGGAGATATCATAATCTTATGATTTGATAATTATATGATTTTAGGGTTTCCTAAATTATAATTATCAAAGTCCCCAAACCCTATAAAAGGAAGCCAAAGTCGACCTAAGGAGGAGAGAACAACTTGAGAATTTGATTCTTGAGATTGAAATCACAAAAGGTGAGAGCCTCATGCACACTAGAAAAGTCGACTTAGCCTAGTTCTCCACAAGGGAAAATTCGATTTTGCTCTTGGTGAGGAGAGAGAGAGAAAAACGCATCCTTGCTTTCCTAGAGAGAGAAAGTGGCGCACAATATTAAAGAGTTTAATATTGTGTGACAAGGTTGTGTAGGATCAAGAATAAGATTCTTGATCAAGGCGCCAAACAGTTCTTGACAATTCAAGAAGAGTTCTTGAATTAAAGAACACCGTAGATAAAGGTTCCGGATTCACTTGGACAAGTGAAGGAGGCTAGCACCTAGGCATCTCCAAACTGTTCGTGTGGATTACCGGCGGAGGAAGGACGCGTCACGTGGACTTCTAGGATACGCCCCGTTCAACTAATCCAATTGAAACTCGTGAGGTATACCACTAACCAAAAGTTTTAAATTCAGCTAGCGGATCCGTTCGGGAATTCTAGGACCTAGGCGTTTAAATTTTAATTTTCTGTTTTTTTCGCTTCCGCTGCCTGTGGCGCCTTGGATTCCCAACAGTGGTATCAGAGCCACGCTAGTCCTTGGATTTAAAACTGTTTGTTTGTACATGTGATGTATGATATATGTGTGTTTACCGCTTTCAATCACCGTTTTAGTTTTACGAAAATCCACCGATCAATTTTGGCTTAAAAGTCGATTTTATTATCTAAGGTGCAAAATTATGTATGAGATACATAAATAAATCAATGAGATTGATTTGGATAAGTTTCTTGAATTATAAGGCCTAAATCGAAATTCCTTATATAATTATAGTTAAAAGTGTTTTAATTATAATATTATAAAGGAAGCTTAAATTTATTAAAATTTGGAATTTTATAAATTTTGGGGATCAATAATTCGAATTCTTGAATGAGATTCTTGAATTTTATAATTATTGATAATATGCCTGAATTTCAAGAAAGGCATATTAAAATTGCACAACCCTAAAACAAACACAATTTTAAAAGGAGTTTTAAATATGTGTGTTAGTTACCGTGTTTGACATAATTGTATGAATTGTTCATATTTGAATTGTGTGGTGTTGGATATGGCTCTAGGAGGTTTATTTCGGTAAATACGGCCTGCGTGTCGTCTCCCTCTACTCTTATGTAATTTTACTTTCTATTTATACCTCAATGCAACTGGGGTTTATTCACGTGTAATTTTATTTTTCTTTTAGAAAAGTTCTCTCATTGGCTTGGGAGAATTCTAGGGTAGATGAGCCATATCTGAACACGGTGTGCTGTTTACATTTGGTTGTATGAGATGCGCTAGATGTATGCTTAGGGTGTGATATTTTAACATGCTTAACCATATATTACGCTACAGCCACGTATACGATACGAGCGTGAGATTTGTATGAGATACAAAATCCGGACACATGTTTATATGTATGAGATACATGGGGAAATAAACATGTAACATGACTCGTTTGATTTTAAAAGAGGTTTCAGAATTAAACAAAACAAAATCGGAATATTTTATATAAAATCAAACTCTTTTAGAAAATCTTAAGTCATAATGCCATCGCTAAAACGCCCTGTCAAAATCTTGTTCATCGTGGAGCGGTGATCGCCTCCGCGACACGTATCTACCTTGACCTTGAGGAGACACGGGTGAATGGGATAGTCAATATGACGCCTATTGAAATTTTGGTTCTTTGGATACGGTGATCGCCTCCGCGACACGTATAGCAGTTGGGCCTTAATGATATAGGGTTGGGCTTCCGCCTCGTTATCTTGAATTTAGCCATCCACATGTTTTACCGTGTGACTTAATGGGGTTATCAAAACGGTTTTGGACCTCAAGGCATTAGATGGGATAAACATGCCATAATAAGTATCATAAGATGATACAGTCCCATAAGGATCTAAGAGTCACATAGAGATGTGATTGGTAAGGAGTTACCTACCTAAATAAACAAAACGTACATGATCGCCTCCGCGACGGTAAATTTTGGTGAAATATGGGTCTTAGCCACTAATAATAAATTTCACTGGGTTTTATAAAATAGTGGAAGTATTTTGATCTGCTAATTAAATTTTCATATCTTTAAAATTGTAAAATCAAAATTGGCAATCGATAGTTCATCATTTTCACTACGACCTATCCTTGAGAAGGATAAGCTGACCAGAACAAACTTCCTCGATTGGTTTCGTAATCTGAGAATAGTTCTCACACATGAGAGGAGACTTTATGTTCTGGACAGACCTATTCCCAAAGAGCCTGCCAAGGGCGCTCCAGGAGCAGAGTGGAGGGCTTATGAGAAGCACTTCGATGACTCGCTGCAGGTCTCTTGTCTGACGGTAGACACAATGATTCCTGAGCTGCATGAGGGCTTGGATACATTGATGGCATTTGAGATGATGAATCGTCTCAAGGAAATGTTCAGCCACCAAATCAGAAAAGATAGATATGAGACCAATAAGGCTCTTATGTCTTGCAAAATGGCTGAGGGTGAATCTGTCAATTACCATGTCATAAAGATGAGAGGGTATATAGATCACCTTGAAAGGCTGGGTTTTCCTATTCCACCTGAGTTTGCCACTGGTGTAATCCTGTGCTCACTACCTAAGAGCTATGACTCGTTCATTAAAAGCTTCTTAAGGAGAGGAACAGAGAAGACAGTTTCTGAATTGCATGGGATGCTCAAGTCTATTGAGGCATCCATGATTCAGAAAAGGGAAAGGAAGTTTAAGGGCAAAGAAAAGAGAAAGGGAATCGAGCTGGATGGTAAGACCAAGCCAGAGGACGACCCTCATCAATCTCCTACCAAGAAGGAAAAGCCCACAGAGGAAGTATTCTGTTCTTTCTGTCGAGTGTCAGGACACGCGATGAGAAAGTGCAAATACTACTGGGAAGATCAAAAGAAGAAGTGCGTTAAAGCCTCTACTTCAGGTATCTATGTTATAAAGTGTTCCTTTTTCTACTTAAATCACTTGAGTATTGGATACGCATGTGATTCTCACATTTGATGTGCAGGGTCTTCAGAGACGGTAGAAAACGAGAACGGGAGCGAGGTGGACCTAGAAGGGGACAGTGGAGCAAAGGTTGCTGCCGTTGCTGCTATAGGAACATGCGAGCTTGGATCGCCCTCTTCGGGCTAGATTTATTGTTATTCTTTAAATGTTTAAACATTGTTTTTCTCCTTATTAGATAAGGTAGATTTTTGTGTAAACATTGAAGAATTGATTCTATTTTAATAAAAATGTTTATTTGCTTATATGATTTGCAAAGATAACCATTATATTAAACTAGAACAACAACAATATTTATAACATCGATACAGAAGGATCAAAGATTGTCGAATCTAATCCTATAAATACTTTTGGCAATTGTTGCTGAGGCCATACAAACAAGAACCGCCATGAGAAGCTTCATAAGAGATGAACTTCTAAAGCTCACGTGATTTGGAATCATATGATGCTTGCAACCCTTGTTTAAAATGGAAAGACAACAAGAGGCATTCCTCTACTGTTCGCAGTAATAGAATGTCTGACTTAATGGAGATCATACATGGTTGATGTGTGTGGACCCATAAGGTGTTTAAAGCTAAAAGTAATAGCTCTCACTAAATGCTTCAAAGGCTAGATCTACGGCTATCTTTTGAAACACAAATTGGAGTTCTTTGAAATAGAGATTTCAAAACGAAGTAGAGAAACTAACTTGACAACAAAATCAAGGACCTTCGATTGGATCAAGGGACAAGGATTTAAGTCAAAAAACTTTGCTAAACATCTTAGAAGCTGTGAAGTAGTCTCACAACTCACTCTTTCTAAAACCCCATGGTGGATGGTGTTTTGTGAAAGAGATGTCAAACCCTATTAGATAAGGTTTGATCTAGGATGATTTAAATTGATCTTATACCATCCTTAAAGGGTGTGCTCTGGAAGCTGTTGACTTCACACTAAACCATTTCGTCTGGAGGGCTGTTGGGAAATCCCCGAGGAAAACACGCAGCGGAAGAACTGTAAAATAAAAAAAAACTTGGGCCCCTAGAAAAATCCCACCCTGAGATCCGCTAGCTGAATTTAAAACCAGATATGAAAAGTGTTATACCTCAAGCTTTCAATCGGATGGTTGAACTTGGCGAGTCTAGAAGTCCGTTTCCACGTCCTTCCTCCACCGGTAATCCACACGAACAGTTTCCCGAACACGAGGTGCTAGCCTCCACGCCTCTTTCTCCAAAGAGACTCGGGATTGAATCTACAGCTTTTGAACTCAGGAACTCCTTCTCTGAATTCCAGGCAAGGTGGCGCAATAATGGAGGAGATAGCAACAAAACTCCTTTTGTTCTTCTTCTCCCAAACCCTAAATCGACGTTCTCTCTCTAACTTTTAGGAGAAAAGTCGAACTTCTCTCTCTACAAGGAGGAAGGCAAATTTCTCTCTCTCAACAAGGAGGAAGATGAATTGCTAAATGAATTAGGGTTTCATGTGTGTCTCTCAAGGGCTAGGCGACTTAGCCTATATAATTACCAAAATTATGGTAATTTTATAATTATAAAATCATGACATTACAATAATATTATATTTTATGACTTGAATATCTAATTAAAATATTACCATAATATTTTAATTCAAATTCAAATGCTATCTTGGAGAATCAAATGGAAGATCAAATCTCCCTTGGGTCCCACAAGATGCCATGCGCCTAGCTCCCCATTTTTCCTTGGAATTTAATAAATCAAAACAACTCCTAACTTTTAGGAAGTCATATCCAATTTATTTTATCCCAATGTTTTTGAATTAAAATATTACCATAATATCTTTAATTCAAATTTTGAATTCTGAATTTAAATTCTTTATTGAATTAAAATATTACCCCAATATCTTAATTCAAATCTTGAATCTCAAATTCAAATTCAAACTCATGACTTAAATTAATAAAACATTTTTATTAATTAAATCATCAAAAAAGAGGCGCCACCCTCTATGCCAATATTAGGGAATTTTATAAATCAATAATCTCCTAACTTTTAGGAATTATTTGATTTATTATTCCTAATATTTAAATTGTAAATAATTAATCTCTATTAATCATTTAACAATTATTTAAACTGTAGAAAATTTAAGACAAGACATAATGTCCCAGACATTTCCTCTGTGTCTTAAATTAGGCCACCGGAGTGACCCACGAATTACCCTAATTCGTGTCCCTTATAAAGTGTGTTCTAATCCTGCTCGTGTGTGACCCAGCAGGCCCCACGTGAAGTTGGCAGTAGGTCATCCCCATGTCCTACAAGTCGTGAGCGGACTCTAGCAAGCCATCACGATTACCCAAAACACGTGAGTGATCGTTTTCACCAAAACCGATTTAACCTTAGTACCTCCATGGCACCGACCCTATTGTTCTGCGATATCTTGGTTATGGATCAGGCACAGGAAAGTCATCCATGATCCAAACCTTTACTTTCTCGATCTTCTTGAGTAAGTCCCAATATACTGAGTGGCCACTCTTTTCCTGGACAGACTCGTCGAGGGCGCCAGTAAGATATCTCCCATATAATGGGGAACAAAATCCCATTTTGGCCAATCCACATTCCTCAGCATGGCAATCAACCAAACCCGTACTTAGCCCTTATAACTACCTTGCTATGGGCAGCGTTAGACTAAGCCAAAGTCTGACAACTGCAACGCCGGAATAATGATGACCTCAGGTCTAAGGCGTCGTGACAGGCGTACAAGAGAGGCAAGCTGATGACTAAACCCATGCAGGACTCTCCGGGTCAGTCCAGCAACTCGTAACCCCTTACGTAATTGCACCATGACTCTCGTTCCAGCATCTAGTGCGTGCATCCCTATGCACCGAGGTCATGCTGGTCTTAGTTCATTTCAAGTTCCCACTTGAATGAGCGACCAGGGACAATTTAGATTAATTATCTCATAATTAATCACGGACTGTTATCATAGTAAACATGCTAATAATATGATAACCATTAATTTATCTCCATAAATTAATTGATATGTTCACAACATATTTATAAAATGATTGGCCCTAGGGCACAATCTCCAACAGACTCCTACTTGCACTAGGTACAATCATTAATCAAACTGTTCCTACACTAGGAATATCCATTAATGTGTCTAATCTCCATCTGACATTACATGACTCTTCATGTAAGACCTGTGCTGGGGTCTCGCATGACATTACATTGTCATAAGAGGATCGGCAACATCATCCTCGTCTGCTACCTTATCATATCTTGATATCATCATCTCTAGGTGATCATGTCTGAGTGTATATATGTGCATACATATATCACTGTCGGAACATCAGTGGGGATCCAATCCCATTTGGTGTCTTCCTGTCTCCACAGGGTGACCACCAATCACTCCTCAGACATAAGTTTTACGGTCTGCGTCTCTACGCGACCAACCCTTTTGTTGTAGAATCAGCAATCGTGCTCTCTACTTGGAAACTCTTTCCAACTCACGATGCCATCAGTTCAGGAGAAACACGTATCCATACTGCGAGTTAGATACATCTTGGTAGGTATTGGAAAACGGGTACCTGTGTAACCCCTTACACATTTATTCCACCATAACCCAAGATTTCATCCTTACTTCTTCCTAAGTACTTAAGGATGCTTATGACAGCGGTCCAATGATACTCAACAGGGTCTCGTTGGAAACGGCTTGTCACGCTCAGGGCAAATGACACATCGGGTCGAGTACATAGCATGACGGATCCTATTGCCAAAGCATAAGGGATGCCACTCATGTGCCCTTGCTCAACAAGTGTCTTGGGACACTGTTTTCTTGCTCAGGGTCAATCTTTGATTCATCGACATGAATCCCTCTTGGAGTCTTGCATATTGAACCCCTTCAGTACCTCATCCAAGCATGTACTCTGACTCAATCCAAGAAGCCTACAAGATCTATCCCCATAGACCTTAATGCCTAGAATATAGGCAGCTTCTCAGTCCTTCATTGAAAACATTTTTCACAACCAAGATTCATAATCTTTATGGTTGGAATATTATTTCCAATGCGCAATATGTCATTGACATATAGCACCAAGAACACAATTGTGCTCCCACTAACCTTCTTGTAAACACAAGGTTCATCAGAGTTTTATGAGAAGCCAAACTCCTTTGACTATCTCATCATAACGGTGATTCCAACTCCGTGATGCTCGCTTCAACCAAAGCTTGCACACCTTTATTGGTTCCTCAGGACATACAAACCCCTCAGGTTGTGTCGCACATATCCTAGGGCAGCATCCCATGCTGTTTTGACATCCAATTGCCATATCTCATAGTCATAATATGCGATTATGGTAAGCAGGATCCTAATGGTCTTGGCCATTGCAACAGGGGAAAAGGTTTCGTCAATGACGTTGCATAAAACCCTTTGCAACCAGCCTAGCCTTGAAGACGTTGACGTTGCCATCCATGTCGGTTTTTCTCCTTGAAAACCCACCTGCACCTAACGGGTTTTACCCCATCGGGTGCATCAACCAAGGTCTAACCTTGTTGTTATACATGGACTACATCTTAGTCTTTCATGGCTTCAACCCATTTCTCAGAGTTGGGATCTACGATGGCCTCTTGATAGGTGGTGAGTACACCATGCTCCGTGAGCAACACATCCCTGTTTTCAGTCACGAGAGATCCCCATCTCTCTGGCTGGAAACGTGTCCTATCAGACCTTTGTGGTCCTTGTGTTATTAGAGGAGCTTCCACAACACCTTGTGGTTCTTCTCTAGTTTCCGTCTGTGCCTCTGATATGCTTTGTGGATCTTAAACTCCTTCAAGATCTACCTTACTCCCACTGTTTCTTTTGGAAACAAGATCCTTCTCTAAGAAGATCAACTTTTGACTACAAACACTTTGTTGTCAGATGGGCAGTAAACATAGTATCCCCCTGTTTCCTTGGGGTACCTTACAAGCACCTTTTGGGAGATAGTTTATCGTTTGCTTAACGTAAACTCCACATCCCAAATTTTGAGATAAGACACTATGGGACTCCTCCCATCCATATCTCATATGGTGTCTTCTCAACTGCCTTAGACGGAACACGGTTAAGTGTGAACGCGGCGGCTTCTAAAGCACATCCTTAAAAGGATTGCGGAAGATCGGTTTGACTCATCATAGATCGAACCATATCAAATAGAGTTCGATTCCTCCTCTCGGAAACACCATCCCTATGGGGTCTCAGAAGGGGCAAGTCGTGAGACCATCTCACAGCTTCTAAGATGATCAACAAATTCTTGACTCAAACACTCGTCTTCTCGATCGGATCGAAAGACCTTGATTTTCTTGTCAAGTTAGTTCTCTACTTCACTTTGAAATCTCTATTTCAAAAGACTCAGACTTATGCTTTAATAGGTAGCCCAAGTCAAACCTATTGAAGCAGCTAGTAAGAGTAACTACCTCTAGCTTGAGTACTTATGGGTCCACATACATCACTATGTATGATCCCCAACAAGTCAGATGCCCCCTCACTGTGGCCAGTGAAAGGCGCCTTTGTCATTTTTCCAAGTAAGCAAGATTTGCAAGCATCATATGATTCAAAATCAAATGATCTTAGAAGTCCATCTCTATGGAGCTTCTCCAGGCGTTTCTCGTTTATATGGCCTAAATGACAATGCTAAAGGTATGTAGGATTAGATTCTCTAATCTTAATCCCTTTTGTATCAGTGTTATAGATTATTGTTATCGTGTCAACGTTCAAACTTCAAGATGCAATGTTTATCTTGCAAATCGCATAAGCAAATAAACATCATCTTTATAAATCGAACAACATTCTTTTGAGTTCACACACATGCAAAACCTTCCTTATCAAATAAGAAAAAGAAGCATTGTTTGAACTTTAAAGAAGGTACATGATAACAATGTGTTAAGCCTAGAGGGCTAAACAAGCTCGCATGTTCCTACAACAACAGCAGCAACCCTTGCTATATTGCCTACTCGTAGGTCCATCTCGCTTCTGTCCAGCTTTCTACTGTCTCTAAGACCCTTCACATCAAATGTGAAAACCACATGCTGTATCTGATACACAAGCGGTTATGGTAGACAAGCGAACGTCTATAACGAAGATACCAGAAGTAGAGATCTTATCTCCTTTTATTCTTTTGATCTTCCCAATACAATTTGCAATTTCTCAAATGGCAAATTGCATCCTTTGAAAGCTTTGCCTTCTTGGTAGGTAGTGGGTTAGGCTCAGCCGCTGGCTTGGTCCTACCAAACTCGGCATCTCCTTTCCTCTTTCCTTTGCCCTTCCCTTTCCCCTGATTTTGGAACGTTTCCATGAGACGTGTGACCATCTCAACAGCCGACAATATTCCCTTGTTCAACTCCTTGAACTATTGTGGCTAGCATCAGGCAAGCAACATCCACAGAGTCATTGAAGTGCTTCTCTAAGCAATTCTCTATGCTCTTGGAGCGTTCTTGGCATGCTCTTCAGGGGAGGGATCTCTAGGACATAAAATTTCCTTTGTTGGGTGAGAACAAATCTCATATTATAAAACCAGTGGAGGAAGTCAGCAGCTTCCTTCGTTGGGTTGAGAACACTTCTCAAATTACAATACCAGTTAAGGAATTTTGTCCTAGACAACTTGTCCTTCTCAAGGACAGATCGCAGTGATAGTGATGAACTATTTTGTTGCCATTGATTCTACAACTTAAGATATGAAAAATTTTAAATAGCAGGAATATATATATATCCACCATTTTATAAAACCCAGTGAAATTTATTATTGGTGGCTAAGACCCATATTTCACCAAAGTCTACCGTCGCTGAGGGCGATCATGCATCCTTTAGCTATTTAGGTAGGTAACTCCTTACCAATCACATCTCTATGTGACTCTTAGATCTTTATGGGACTGCATCATCATATGATACGGCATGTTTATCCCATCTAATGCCTTGAGGCCCAAAACCGTTTTGATAGCCCCATTAAGTCACACAATAAAACTCGTGAATGGCAAGGTACAAACGACGAGGCCGAAGCCCAGCCCCATATCATCAACGGCGTCACTTAAACACGTGTCGCTGAGGGCGATCACCGCATTTAATGACCCAAGATTTCAATGGGCGTCGAACTGAAAACCCCCATTCACCCGTGTCTCCTCGAGGTCAAGGCAGATACGTGTCGCTGAGGGCGATCACCGCTCCACGATGAACAAGATTTCAACAGGGTGTTTTATTGATGGCATTAAAACTTAAGATTTTCTAAAAGGGTTTGATTTTTGAAAAAGTTCCGTTTTATAGTTTAATTTTAAAACTCCTTTTAAAATTAAACGAGTCATGTCACATGTTTATTCCTCAAGTGTATCACATACACACAAACATGTGCACGGATCTTGCATCATATGCAAAATTTCATGCTCGTATCGCATACGAATTTATTGCGCCAAAGCGGGGTAAATAGCATGTTAAAATCGCGTCCTAAACATACATCTAGCGCTTTGTATCACATACAAACTAAATGTAAAACTGACATACATTTTGTTTAGATATGACCCACATATCCTAATAATTCTCCCAAGCCAATGAGAGAATTCTTCTAAAAAGAAAGCGTAAAATTACAAGAGAATAAACCCCAGTTACATTGAGGTATAAACTGAAAAGCAAATTTACATCGGATAGAGGGAGACGACACGCAGGCCGTATACACCAAAAACCTAGAGCCATATCCAACACCACACAATTACATATATGAACACTTCATACAATCATGTCAAACACAATATATATCCAACACACATCAAAAACGATTTTTGTAGGTGTTAATAAGGGTGTGCAATTTTAACATGCCTTTTCTTGAAATTAGGCCAATTATCAATAATTATAAAATTCAGGAATCATATTCCAAAGTTTTAATTATTGACCCAAAAATTTTAAAATTCATAATTTTATTCAAATTTTCAGTCACCCACATAATATTATGATTAAAACACTTTTAACCATAATTATATG
>QANZ01034274.1:17859-35026 GCA_003254925.1 Chamaecrista fasciculata
TAATTGCACCATGACTCTCGTTCCAGCATCTAGTGCGTGCATCTCTATGCACCGAGGTCATGCTGGTCTTAGTTCATTTCAAGTTCCCACTTGAATGAGCGACCAGGGACAGTTTAGATTAATTATCTCATAATTAATCACGGACTGTTATCATAGTAAACATGCTAATAATATGATAACCATTAATTTATCTCCATAAATTAATTGATATGTTCACAACATATTTATAAAATGATTGGCCCTAGGGCACAATCTCCAACAAGGGCATCATATGAGATATGGGATGAGAGGAATCTCATGATGTCTCGTTACGAATTTGTGGGATACCCTAAGAAGGGATATCAAGTCTGCTACCCATCTGACCGCGAAAGGTTTGTAGTCAGAGGTGGATACCTTTTAGAAAGGGATTCCTTGTTTCCAAAGGAAACAGTGGGAGTATGATGAATCTTGAAGGAGTTCAAGATCCACAAAAGACTTCAGAGGCACATACGAAAACTAGAGAAGATCCGCAAGGTGTTGTGGAAGCTACTCTAAAACATAAGGACAACGAAGTTCTGATAGAACACGTTCTCAATTTCAAAGATGGGGATCTTTGGTTATTGAGAGCAAGGATGTGTTGCTCTAGGAGCGTGGTGAGCCCGCCACCTATCAAGAATCTTTAATCTTTGTTTTGATGAAAACACCAAAAGAGTTTGGCTTCATACAAAACCTAGATGGGTCCTGTGTTTACAAGAAGGTTAGTGGGAGCACGTTTACAGTCTTGGTGCTATATGTCATGCACATATGGCTAGTTGGAAGCTGCATTACTATCTCGAAGATTATGAATCTTAGATAGATTAATCACTTTCAATGAAGGATAGGAAGCTGAGATCTATGGAGATAGTTCTCAGAGGAGCTTCTTAAATTGAGTCAAGAAGTACATTCTTGAATAAGATACTGAAGGAGTTCAGTATGAGAGACTTCAAGAAGGGATTCATGGCGATGAATCAGAGATTGGTCCTTTGCAAGAATCAGTGCTTCCTGAGACACGTGATGAGCAAGGACACATGAGTGGCATCCCATGTGCTTTGGCAATAGGATCCATCATGCTGTACTAGACTCAATATGTTGTTTGCCCTGTATATGATAAGCTGTGACCCTGTTGAGGTTCACTGGAAGGCTATCATTAAGATCCTTAGTACTTGAGAAGCACTAAAGGACAAATTCTTGGTATAGGGAAGAATTAATGTGTAAGGTGGTTACACAAGAAGCCCATTATTCAAACCAACCAAGATTGATCGCAGTTATGAAAATATATTCCTTGAACAGTAGATATCGTAAGTTGGAATGGTTCCAAGCGGAATACGATTACTGATTCTACAAGAATGGGTTAGTCACGTTGAGACGTGGATTGTAAAATTAATGACTGAAGTATGCTTGGTAGTCACTCTGTAGAGACAGAAAGACACCAAAGCGGGAAGGGGTTCCCCACTGACATTCCGACAGTGATATACTCAGACAAGATCACCTGGAGATGGTGATATTAAGATATGAAAAGAGGCAGTTGAGGATTTTGCCAGTCCTCTTCCTAAACCCCAGCACAGGTTTTACATGTATCATGTAACGTCAATTGGGAATTAGACGCACATTAATGGATGTTTCTAAGGGTTAGAAACAATTTGATTAATGATTGTACCTAGTGCAAGTGGGAGTTTGATGGAGATTGTGCCCTAGGGCCAATCATCCTATAGATATGTTTGGAACATATCAATTAATTTATAGAGATAAATTAATGGTTACAAAGTAACTCCTCCTTTACCCTACTTGTAATCTAAACACACCCTGAATTTTTTTAAGGGTAAAAGGCAATTTGGTACCCTGTGGTTAGGGTCGGTTTCCCTTTGGTACCCTGAAAGAAAAATTTTTGCATTGTGGTACCCCGTGGTTTGCTCCGTTAGTGATTTGGTCCCCTGAGGTTTTTTTCTGTTAGAATTTAACGGCAAATGTACGTTAAAATGTCAAAAATCTCCCAAAAAGTCTTCTCTTATGCGTTTAAGTCCTTTCCCTTTACTAAAAGGGATCAAAACATAAAGAATTAATTATAAAATGGTCTTTAGAATTCTAATATTATAGATTTTTCTCCTTTTCATAAGATTTCTTTTGAATAGGACCTGATTTAATTATACTTTAATCTCAAAAGTTTATCATCTTTATCAAAATAGTCCTTAGAACCTCAAAAGACAAATGAGCATCTATGATTTATCAAAAAATCCCTATATTCAACTACAATTTTCATTCAAGTACACTGCAAACAAATCAAAACCCCCAAATTTTTCCAAAATCAAGCCCCACAAATCAAAAACCTCTCAACAACAAAATCAAAATCATCAACAACCAATTTCTTCATCACGTTATGTTCCCCCTCTTTTTTATCATCTTCATTCATTTTAGTCCCAAATCCTCAAAATAAAATTGTAAAGTGCCCCAAAACTCTTCCAAACATTTCAATTTAGTCCTTTAAAATATTTTAAACCCTAAAACCTAAACCCAAAACCCTAAAACCCTAAACTCCAAACCCCAAATTTGGAGTTTTAGTTTATTTTACCCAAAAAAAAAAACTCTCTCTACCAACAAGAACAACGCTGAGAGTGAGAAAACTTCTTCGCCTTCTTCATTCATCTTCAAATTTCCCATCAATTTCTGTGATTTTCCCAAATCTGAAGATTTTTCAGTGTTTACAATCCAGAGGGAGAGAAAAAGAGATTGATACCCAATCGAAAGAAATTTCGATTTAAAAGCTTTACATGGAGAAAGTCGTCGGAGCCGCAACCGACGGAGCTACCGGACGTGTTGTTGACTCGCACGGGCACGTTATCGATTTTGATTCTGATTCCGATTCCGAGATTCCCTCTTCGCAAACTGGTTCTGATTCTGATTCCGAGATTTTCTCTTCGCCACTGCGGGATTCATGAACGGCGTCGAGATGGGGTTGCCGGAATCGTAACCGTCGTCGTCGCTCTTGAACTCCTCGCCGTCGTCTTCGTTTTCTTCTTCTTCGTCGTCATCGTTTTCGATATCCTGGAAAAACGGGAGTTGCCGCCACCGGAATGAAATCGGAAGCTATAAAATGAGGTTGGGATTTTAATTAGGAGTACATTGGAGGATGAAAGCGATTCCCTTGCCAATTTCAAGTGATAGCTTCATTCTTGAATTGAAGAAAAAGGAGGAGAGTGATAGTTGAGAAAGTAGTAGAAGAAGAAGAGCGTTGGTTGATGAGAGAGAGGGAGAGAGAGAGAGATTTATGTTAGGGATTAAAAAAAAATTAGGGATTTATGTTAAATTGGGAGAATGAAGATGAAGATTAAAAAAAATTTAAGTTTCAGGGATTTAGGGTTTAGGGTTTGGGGTTTTAGGATTTAGGGTTTAGAGTTTGGGGTTTAGTTTTAGGGTTTTAAATATTTTTAAGGACTAAATTGAAATGTTTGGAAGAGTTTTGGGGCACTTTACAATTTTATTTTGAGGATTTGGGACTAAAATTATTGAAGATGATAAAAAAGAGGGGGAACATAACGGGATGAAGAAATTGGTTGTTGATGATGTTGATTTTGTTGTTGAGAGGGTTTTTGATTTGTGGGGCTTGATTTTGGAAAAATTTGGGGGTTTTGATTTGTTTGCAGTGTACTTGAATTAAAATTGTAGTTGAATATAGGGATTTTTTGATAAATCATAGATGCTCATTTGTCTTTTGAGGTTCTAAGGACTATTTTGATAAAGATCATAAACTTTTGAGATTAAAGTGTAATTAAATCAGGTCCTATTCAAAAGAAATCTTATGAAAAGGAGAAAAATCTATAATATTAGAATTCTAAAGACCATTTTATAATTAATTCTTTATGTTTTGATCCCTTTTCGTAAAGGGAAAGGACTTAAACGCATAAGAGAAGACTTTTTGGGAGATTTTTAACATTTTAACGTACATTTGCCGTTAAATCCTAACAGAAAAAAACCTCAGGGGACCAAATCGCTAACGGAGCAAACCACGGGGTACCACAATGCAAAAATTTTTCTTTCAGGGTACCAAAGGGGAACCGACCCTAACCACAGGATACCAAATTGCAATTTACCCTTTTTTTTAATCTACCTGTAACTTTGGCGATGATCTCTAAGGCAATAGTATACTTTTATCATAAATCTTGGTGATGGTGTGACATCTATAACTTATAACTCTTGGTGTATTATAAATATCTTTTGAATAATTATCGGAGAACCTTATAGCAAGCATATAAGTCTTACCCATTTGTAAATTACATATTAAAATATTCTTATTTATTACTTTTACAACTTTCTCTTTCTATTTATCTTTTTTTATTATTTTCTTCTCTCTCTCTCTCTCTCACACACACACACACTCTCTCTCTCTCTCTCAAATTTGTGTGTATATATATAAAATATAATAATATATTTTATTTTATAAAAATATTATATTATATATATAGTTTATATTAATTTACTTAAAAAATAATTTGTCCTTGAAATTATACCAACTCAATAAGTCAATACTTGAGTCATCAAAATATATAATTTTTTATATATTGGTATTCCTTCCTCTATTTTTTCAATTATATTAATAATATTTTTTAGTGTCAAAATTTAAAATAAAGTAATTCAGTCCATGTTATTTACATTTTGATACATGAGATAAAATATATAATCAAAACTCCAAAAAAACGGCTCTATCTACATTTTGGGAATGTGCCAAATGTGGATGACGGCTCTATTTTTTGTTGAACATAGCATAAACTTTACTGTGTGGCTGAGTGATATTTGAGCAATGAAAAAAATGGAAAAGGCATGGGTTCGAATCTTAGAGGCATTTTGCAAATATTTTTTTTTTCACATGTCACACCTTGTTGTTTTGTATAATTTAGTGTCTATTATTTTGGCATGGGTACTATTTTTTGGTTGTCTCATTCGACAATATAATAATTGCAGGGTAATATTTTTGGTGGTGTAAAAATTTATAAGCATATTTTAGAAACATTAATGAGAAAAAATATATTTTTGGTGGTGTGAAAATTTAATTACAGTTTGGTCCCTACTCTAACACATATATGAGTAATTTTTTTTTTGGTGAAAAAATAAAAAAAAATCGATATAAGAAAAAAAATTATAATTCTAGAATCTCAAAAACTTTGCAGTTTGGTCACTCTTTCCGTATATGTATGGATAATATTTTTTATACTATACCCTATTGAGAAAAAATATATAATTCATTTAAAAAAATATACATATTGGTCCATCATTCTGTATATATATGATTAATATTTTTGGTTCTGCAACTACTGAAGAACAAAATTTCGAAAAATACATAATTCATACCCTAGAAAATATACAATTTGATCCCTCCTCTATTATATACATGGGTAATATTTTTTGCAGTATAAAAATTTTAAAATAAAATTAAAAGACAGTAAATAGGAAAAATACATAATCTAGTCCCCAAAAATTTACAATTTAGTACTCGAAAAATTATATTTTGGTCCCACATTCACACCTCCAACATCCTTTACCATACAACTACAAAAATCTCCTTGATTAACTTCTTCTTTAGCACAAATTTCGAAGCACTCATTTATCATACCACTTTACTAACACCAAAATAACACTCATTTATCCTCTTTTATTTTTACCATTTTTACCCTTGTACAACTTTAAAATACCAATACAATTATTTCAACCCACCACAATCATTACATACCCTTTAAAATAATTTCACATCATAATTCCTCATTTATCTTTCTTTTCCCCAAACACCATTTACTAAAAACTTTATTCATAACACAAATCCTTTACCTCTCTTTTACTACGTCGTCATTCCTTTATCCTCCTTTAACTCGTAACCCCCATCTAAACGCACCCTTAGGCTCCCTCCTTTATCCCCCTTTAACTCATAACCCCCGTCTAAACACAACCTTAGTTTCATATATTTGAAAAAAAGCTCCACCATGAGTCCCATCTGGCCTAAAAATATAGAATCAATTTTGTACCTAACCCAAAGATATGATACCAAATTTGCAAAAAAAAAAAATATATGGGACTAATTCTGCACCTTACCCAAATATATGAGACAAAAAATGCGTATGAGACGAAATTGAAAAATGAGTACAAGATATGTGACTAAAATTTGCACTTTGACAAAAAAATTAGCCTAAAATTTTCCTTCATTATGTATAGGTCAAATAGTATTTTGGTACTCAAATTATAGGATAAGTTTTACTTCGCTCAAAAAGTTATTTTTATTTTATTTTGGTCCTCAAACTTTTCCATTTATTCCGTTTTAATCCCTAAAATGTGATTTTGTGTGATTTTTACCATTATGAATAACTTGAACAATTGAGATAAACAATTTCTCTCATATGTATCATAATAAATGAATTGGCAAAAAGGAAGAAAAATTTTCACTATTTGAAAGAGAAATCTTCACTTTTTAAACAATAAATTTATCTTCAATTTGCGACTAAGAATGAAAAGTTTTCTATCTTTATCTACTCATTTATTATTACATATATAAGAAAGAAACAGTCTATGTCAATTGTCAAGTTATCAATAAAGATAAAAATAAGATAAAGTCACATCTTATGAACCAAAATATAACAAATAGTGAAAGTTTGAGGAACAAAACAGGAAAAAAAAATTATTTTAAGAACAAAATGAAACTTACCCATAATTTCAAGACCAAAACGAGGTTTTGACCCAATATATATACACACGTCCTAAGCTAACTATAATATAACCAATTGATTGATGCATTATTTATACGTGCGGCGAACATTTTTCCCTTGAGCTTCAGGTATTTTCTTTGTCTGAAATCTCAACAATTAAGTTACAAATTGTTGGCCTCTGAAGTAATTAACTGCATCTGTTAGTTGTATATATGTCTTTGAAACAGGTTTTTTTTTTAAGACAAAAGTACTAGTGATACCCAAAATATGCGGTCATTTTCAGTAATACCCTCAAATTTTTTTTAGGTCAATTGTACCTTCAAAATATAGAGTTAGTTTCAGTTATACTCTCAAAATTCTTTTAGTCAATTATATACCCTCAATAGTTTTTGGCAGAAAAAAAATTACACCCTCAATATTTCACAATTGAGTCGATTGTACCCCAAATACCCAATTTGAGAGTACAATTAGCACAAAAAAAACATTGAGATTACAATTCATACAAATAAATAGATTGAGAGTATAATTGACTCAAAAAAACTGAGTGTAATTGAAACTAACCTCATACTTTACTTTAACTTTAAGGGTACAATTGATCACAAATTTTGAAGGTAATGATTACATACTTTGAGGGTAGCTCAGGTACTTTTGTCGTTTTTTCAATTAAGTATACTTTGTTGTATTTGATATTTACAAAGTGCATTTTAATTTTTTTTTCTTCAATTTACTGAAGATGCTTGTATTTTGTATTTGATATTTATATCTACCAAGTGAAAGCACATTGAATTAACCTGTACATCATTTTCCTTATGAAAATTATATGTAAACTAAAATCTATAGGCCCTTAAATGTTGCTGGGAAGAGTCAAAAGCTGTTGTGTGTGCTATATAATTCTACCAACGCTAACTGAAACAACTTATCTTTGTTGATACTCCAGTTCATAAATTTACAATTTCTGACTTGTGAGGTTTTTATTTCCTTGCATTATGATCCTCCGAAATTCACCAGCAATTCCTCGCAACGAAATGGGTTTTCGGATAACTCCATCGATACCAATTTGCAGACATTTCTCCCACAAATGTTCATCTGAACTTGCAGTCAAGGCAACAATCATAGGCCAATTTCGGCTTCTGAACTTCCGAATCCTCAAAGCAACTTCAAAGCCATCTAAGTCAGGCATGTAAAGATCCAAAAGAATTATTTGAAAAGGTCCAGCAGATCCAACAATAGCAAGGCATTCAAATCCTGAACAAACAGATGTTACACCACAGCCTAGCTTCTGAAGCAACTTTTGTGTCACGGCTCGATTTACATCATCACCGTCGGCCAACAAGACTTGCAAACCTCTGAGAAGAGAATTAGGATCTGTTCCCTCCGAGGATTCTCCCGGTGCAGAGATGGAAACGGCAAACGACGATGTCAATTGGAACCGAAGTACAAGGGCCATGGTTTGAGGAGAACCTTGGCTATTGGGTATGAACCATATGTTACCTTGCATCAACTGCCAATAGCATATAAGTCAAAATCAAGCAACTACTAGAAAAACCTGTAACCAAACTACATTACTACAAAAACTGAAGTAGCACTGCAACTGCTACTATACAGTTCTGATATCACATCAAAATAGCATCAGAACAAATCCCTCCAGAAACCATCAAAATCATGAATTATCAAAAATGCTAATATATTATCAATGTTGAATTTTGACTCACATTCCAACTAACCACAATTATCGTTTAAAGCACTTAGTAGTTGGTGGTAAGCAAGTGAATCTTCAGTCTCCACCGCCTACCGGAGGCTAGAAGCTCGTAGATAAGCTTTCATTAATGGCTCACACAGTATAATTTTCTCCCTAAACACAAAAGGTGAAGGTAAGCTAGTAGATGTCATATTGGTATATGTGCTTGAAAGGTAATTTTGATAAGTAGCCTATTGGTTCTCTCTTTTCCAGACTCGCCTTGCCCTAAAAAAATTAGGCCTCTAACCCGATTTTGGTTTCCGGAGTTACCTAAAACTATAGAAGATTGGAAGAGCTTAAGTCGAAGAAGGCTTTGCGGGTGAAGTCTTCAATGGCTTAGTAAGATATTTAGACATGAGCTTTGATACAGAAACTCATTATACCAATATATCTAAATACACACTGTCAGCTATTAATTAACAACTAAAAGTCTAAAACAATTCTTAATTCTAGGTAGTCAGTAATTGGTATGATTGCAAGTGTGTCAAGGTTCTCCGTTCAAGCCTTCTTCCATTTAAACTCACTTCCATTCTTTAGTAGTTCGCATTTGTAGTTAACTCGAAAACCCAACATCCTAAGTTACTATCTACAATAACCATAAAATTAATCTCAAAGCAGCTGCTTAGAATATGCAACTCCTATACAAAGGGGGAGCTACATATGCTCTAAATCCTACCAAATGTGAAATTACTAACTTCAAGACATTAACATGAAAGATTCATTAAACCTACAGGATATGCTATCTAAAAGATATAATAAACCTCACCTTTTCAGTCAAAGTGCGAAACCTAAAACATTTCAGTTCCACGAGATCATCCTTCCATTTTGTTTTTCTAGAATCAGCCAGAAATTATATTTCTGAATCAGTTGAACAAACCTCCTTTAAATTGATAGAAATCTTATTTTGCATTCTATAATTTACAGGAATAGAGGAAAGAATGGAGGAGTACACAAAAGAAAAGAAATTTAATAATTTTTTGTTCCACGTGAGAAACACATATGTAAAACAATCCTTCCTTCCGTGAATCACTAAAAGGTCTAGCAAAAAAGATACTAATTGTTTTAAGTCCTTTGCAACTAAAAGACCGAGGAAAAGAGAATTCGAGTTTTAATGAGGAAAAGGGCATTCAAGTTAGTATTGTAAAGTATTACTATAATGACCAAAGATGCACATGAGCAAAAACCACAAAAGACGTCATGAACCTCACCTGAACTATCCTCTTGCAAATGTTGAAGCTCAGCCTGACTTCAACTCTATTACTGGAATATTTCCTACCACCATGTACTAAAGAAAGAGAGCTCTCCAACTCAGAATCACTACTATTGATCTGTATCTCAAATCTAATACATACATCGCCACTAGATGAACTTGATCTCCAGGATGTCCACCCAAGGTCACTCCTTTCCTGACTTCCTCTTTCAGCAAAAACACGAAGTACAAGAATCCCTCCTCCATGGTTACAATCCAATAAGTTACCGAGCATATGTAGAATCAACTGAAATACCCTTCTTTCATCACCCATAACATTTTCAGGCAAAGACTTATCACAATCAATGATAAAACCGAAGCCCCTATGAACACACAAACACTTGGCAAGACACGCTGCTTCTTTTATTATAGCATGTAACCCAAAAGATCTAATCTCCAGTGGAAATCTTCCATCATTCTTAGCTGAAATGTCTGTGGCATCGTTTATCAAGTTTAACAGGACATTGCTGGTTCTCAGCATTGCATCCACAATGAGTTTCTGCTCACTCTTTAAGTTCTCATCTTGTATGATTGAAAGCAAACCCAAAATTGAGTGCATAGGTCTACTGATTCCAGCACTCATAACCTTTTGAAACAAGTTTCGTGCCTGACTTGCCATCATAGCATTCCTCTTTGCTTGTTGCAGAGTTTGATTTTGCTCCTCCAATTTCTCTCTCATGAGTTGGGACTCTTCAAGAATAGCAGCATGAGAAAGCGCAACGGCAACCTGATCGGCAACCACCTTAATTATCTCCAGCTCCTGAACTCTCCAAGATCTAGGCTCCCCACTAGGAAGAATCAAGACCAATATTGCATAACATGCCTGCTTTAGCTCAGGTGTTCCACCTTTGAAATTGCAAACCCGAAGCATAGGCATTCGAATTGCAGCCACTGGTCCCGCCTCACTCAGAATTCCACTGCTGGCAGCAGCAAGTACCGAGTCAGGGCTAAGAATATTTACTTCATCACTACCATTGATTCTTACAACATCTGGATGAGTAATGGGTATAGAAGAAGAATTTAAATTCTTGCCATTCAATTCATGAGTGAGATTCATCTCGGTTTTACAGATATTAGGCATCCAGACAGCGCAATTGTGCAAACCAAGTGTTTTAGACAGCTCCACCAAGGTGGTGTACAGAATCGTATGCCTATCAAGCGACTTGCGAATCTCTTGAGTGAGCATTCTTACATGTATTGCAGCTTCCTTTTGCCTCATTATAATACCAACCTCTCGTCCAAGATCGTAGGTCTTTTTCTTCAGCATCAACTCTCTGACCTTCACTTTGAGAAGCAAAGGGATGAGAGTCATGAGAGTGATGGCAGTGGCACACGATACCAAGGCAGTGAGAGTCTTAGAAACAGTAAGTGCCACCATAAGTTGGAAAGAGTGAGGGCCATATGTCCATCCATTCAGCAAATGCGTCAACCCACATAATACAATGAAGGCAATGAACTGAATAAGGACCCATCTAAATGGGATATTCGTACAACTTATAAAACAAAGCAGCTCAATGGGTATAGAGAAATAGGCCACAGCAATCAAGACATCGCTGACTCTCTGGCACTCCCAAATACTGTCAATAGTCCACAAGCTGGCCTCATCATCACAGTTACATCTGGGAAATCCATTATATGTTGCAGATACACACACAAGGAACGACAAAATTGATAATCCAGATGCTACTGTTTTTAACATTGATACAATATGTTCTGTTATTTCTTCAACCCATCTAAAAATACAATTTATTGGACCATTAAAAGATCTTCAAAAATTTCTTCGAGTATCTCCCCCAACCTTCAATTTTCATGACCTGTCACAACAGTTAAAACGGACAGAAAGCTTAAAGTACTACCCAACAAAAGAATAGAAAACAATATGAGATCCAATAAAATAATAGGCTTTCTAAAGTCTAAATTATAATTTTTTACACAGTTAAAGGATCTAAAGTCTAAACTATTCTACTGTGGCATTTCTAGTGTCAGATCTCTATTCATTTTACTTGCCCACCTTTTGGAATAGAGTGGTATAAATTAGTGTAATAAAGAAAGCAGTCCCAATGAATAAGACACTTTCATCAGTCATATTATATATTAAATGAACAAAATGAAACTGACAATAAAAAAATCCAACCCCACCCCAGCCCAAAAACTATTTAAGAAATCGAAGTCCATCATCAATGCTTACCCAAAAAGAAATAAAGTAATAAAAAAAACCAAATATACCTGCAGAAAAGCGCCATAGTAGTAAACAAAACCCAGATTGCGATCAATATTCCAACCTTCATCAGATCCTATCCTTAACAGAGTAAAATCTTATTTCAAGACACATTACTAACCAAAAAAAAAAACTAAACCAATCTCCATTGTCGTATATATACATATATTAATCTCCATTGGAGAGAGCAAAACGAAGCCACTTGCGCAGAAAACGAATACCAAAATCGATTAAAGAAAATTTAGCTTACTGAACACAAATTCGGCTATCTCCCGCCGTGTAAAGCGCTTTACAAGGTGCTCGAAGCACGAACTAGGATCCAAAACCCCTTCTGAGTTCGTGGTTTTAGTGAACACCATCATCACTAGGTCACGCCCAGAAGAAGAACAGGAAAAATCAAAAAGGAAAAAAAAAAAAAAAGAAGTAATGAAATTTGTATATGTTTGTGGAGTGAGTTTACTGAATTGAAAATTTCCAGGTCTCAACGTTTTATTCATAACCTTCATTCAATACTATGGATTTTGCAAGGCAAACTTCATAATTTAGTCTCATATCTTTTGTTCAATTTTCAATTTGGTCTCATATCTTTTTTATTGTACTTTTGGTTTCATATTTTTGGGTCAGGTCCCAATTTAGTCCTATATATTTTATATTATAGATTTGATCTCATATCTTTGAGTCAATTGCATAATTGGTCTTATATCTTTGGGTCAAGTGCGGAAGTGGTCATATATATTTGCAAAAGAATCAAACGTAGGATCAACTAACGGTTGATCCTTTTGTAAAGATATGAGACTAATTCTGTAATTTTACCAAAAGATATGGGACCAAATTGGGACCTTTTGTAAAAATATGGGATCAAAAGTGAAGTAAAAAAATATACATGACCAAATTGAAAACTTGACAAAAAATATAAGACCAAATTTACATTTTGACCTATTTTGCAATGTGCTAAGTGACCACCCAAAAACCATAAAGTGAAAAGAGCGCCGTTGTTTTTGTTTTTGAGTTGTATTTGGAAATAGAGGCAAAGGATGAGAGAGAGAGAGAGAGAGAGAGGGCCCACATTCTTACATGATGAAGGGAACTTGGACAGTCTTTCACTCTTTTGAGGCAAAATAAGGTCCTCGTCATACCAAAATATATGTTTATTTTTTCTAAGCAAAAATATTGTTTTCGTCCTCGAACTTTATACTAGTTGTCAATTTCGTCATCAATCTTTTTTGTCGTCAATTTTATCTCCAATATTTTATATTTTGATCAATTTTATCCTTCGACTAACTTTTTTCAATAAATCAATGACAAATTGCATCTTATTTTTCAATTTGAGTTAAGATTTGAGTTTATCTTTCTATCAATTTTATATTACATATCATTAGTCACGTAGATTTTGTCGGTAATATAGTAAGAGCAAAGAAAAATTGATCAAAATGTGAATCAATGGGGATGAAATTGACTGCAAAAGAAGATTTGGGACGAAATTGAGAGTTGTTGTAAAGTTTAGGGACAAAATTAGTGATTTTGCCTTTTCTCTATTTTTCTATGATGATAAATGTTTATTTGTTATAGATGGATTCGACATATTTTTATAATTGATCCAACACTAATGAATATGTAATCATATCTCTCTCATTTTAAGTTCCAATAATACAAATCAAGAATAACGAGTTACTTTTGACAAGCACTTTCGTTATCTAGCTGAAGTCATCAACAAACAAGGTCAAGTCGGGTTCCGAAAGTAGGTCGTTTTTTTCACAGTCAAACAAAAAAAGTTGATCATACATCTCTTATTTTAAGCCTGAATACAACGAGTTTGAAATTATGTGTTAATCCTGAATACTTCTTACTATGCTCACTTGAGACGATTAGTAAATGAGGTCAAATCGCATTTTGAAAGTAGGTTTAGAATCAATTTGAGAAATAATGGAAACATGTAGGACTAATTTGAAGTAAATGAAATATTTAGACCAATTTGAAATCTATCCCATAAAATTGGGACCAATTTAAGATTTTGACCTTAGTTTAATGAAGAAAAAAAAAACCCTTTCACTTCCAAGTTCAATGTTTGATCTCCTCATGTCACAATCCTAACTTATCTGCTGCTTTAAATTTGGATCATTTTATTTTGGACCAAATATATATATATATATATATATATATATTGTTATCAAGTTCTTAAGACGTAACAACAAAATACTAAAAAAAATGTTTAAGAATCAAATAAAAAATACTCATTTAAATTATAACTATTTAGTAATGATACATCACCATTTGGGCGTACGCCTAACAGGCCTACGCTCCAAGCCTCTTCTCTTTCCCGAACTCTTTGGGGCGCACTTGAACCAGTCAAATGCCCCTTCGTGCATTACGGGGCGGCCACGGACTCGGCCAGACCCATGTTCTTGTTGGGCTTAGTCATTGAAAGTCCCACATCGGTTGGGAAAAACATTGAGGGGGTGTGAGGCTTGTATAAATATGAGTGAGATATGAGCTTCTAAGGCACCACAACTTACATAGAAATCCTAATGGGTGTATTGGGGTTTGGGTAGTTGTGAGTCATTTTTGAGAGAGGGTTTGCAATTTTCTCCAGTCAAAAATTGTATTGAGGAGGGTTTGTAATTTTGTCCGTGCAAAAATTACAAATAGTGAAGTTTGTCCCAAAGGGGGTCGTAGAATAGGTCTTGAGGCACCGAACCACGTTAAAGATTTGTGTTCGTTTCTCCGTTTCCTCTTCCTTTATTTCTTGTGTGGGTTGCGCTTCCGCCCAACAAGTGGTATCAGAGCTGAGGTTGAAGTCCAGGGAGGAAGAAGGGAGAGGAAGGAGCAAGTGGGTCAGCCAGTCAGCAGAAGGTTCCGGCACTGCAACATCAAGAGAGGTTGGTTCAGTCTAGCTTTTGATTTTAATTCCAGTTTTGAAGTTAGTTTTCTGGAATTTGGAGTGGTTGTCTGTTAGACTGTTTGTGGTTGTTGGTTGCTTGTGGTGCTGGTTATTGGCTGTCTGTTTTGTGGTGTTGGTTATTGGTTGTCTGTTGGTATGATGATGACCGTGAGGTTTTAAAGTTTTGTTATTTGATGGGAGAGCGGACTTTATGTTGTGGCAATGCATGATTTAGGACTATTTGGTTGGAGGGTCTGAATATGCATTGTATGATGAGTAATAGAGAGGGATATGTGTGTGCAATGAGGAGAGGTTGTGCAAGTGATGAGATGTTACGTTGGCAACGAGGAGATGCTGCACAAGCAAGAAGAGATGTCATGCAGGTGAAGAGATACCGTGCTGACGATGCTATGCAAGCGACGAGGGGATGCCACGTATGTGATGAGAGGATACTGTGTTGGTGACGAAGAGATGCTACACAAGCAAGAAGAGATGTCATGCAGGTGAAGAGATATCGATGCCGTGCTGACGATGTTGTGCAAGCGACGAGGAGATGCCACACAGATTATTTGAGGGAGGACTAGAGTGTTCTCCGAGAATAGATGAAGATCAGAAAAGCTGAGAATTTAGAGAGGTCAGTTTTGTCTGATAGAGCTTGATTATGTGGGACTTTGAATGAAGGGAGGATTTGTTGGGCTTAGTCATTGAAAGTCCCACATCGGTTGGGAATAACATTGAGGGGGTGTGAGGCTTGTATAAATATGAGTGAGATATGAGCTTCTAAGGCACCACAACTTACATAGAAATCCTAATGGGTGTATTGGGGTTTGGGTAGTTGTGAGTCATTTTTGAGAGAGGGTTTGCAATTTTCTCCAGTCAAAAATTGTATTGAGGAGGGTTTGTAATTTTGTCCGTGCAAAAATTACAAATAGTGAAGTTTGTCCCAGAGGGGGCCGTGGAGTAGGTCTTGAGGCACCGAACCACGTTAAAGATTTGTGTTCGTTTCTCCGTTTCCTCTTCCTTTATTTCTTGTGTGGGTTGCGCTTCCGCCCAACAGTTCTCCAGTCCTATGACGCCCACCCCCAACACAACTCTCAATCACCCACGATTGCTTTGCTCTGCAATTCTCGATCTCCACCACTCTCGTTGGTGGAGATCGTGGGTCACAACGTGGAGCACCTCGCGCACTGCCAGTGTAGTGGCGCTCGCCCCTTCACAACGCACAATCACTCACGATTGCCTTGCTCCGCAATTCCCGGTCTCCACCACTCTCGCTGGTGGAGATCGTGAGCTGCGACGTGGTGCGCCCCGCACGCTGGCCACCACCCTTCGCTCTGCGCTATAAATAGAGCTCAACTCAGCCATTTCAGGTTAGCTACTCTTTACACACTAGAATTCTCTTGCTCTCACATCTCTCAAATACTAACTTGAGCGTCAGAGTATTCTTCGCAGGGCCCCCCCTGTGAAGTCTTTGTAGGTACTTGGACATTCAAGCCTTGCTCTTGCAGCCCACTCATTTGAACTAGGTAAGCTCGTACGTTTTCTGGTTTATCATTGGCGCCGTCTGTGGGGAACCTTACGCCGTGTGTTCTTCACCACGTGCTCCTCACCATATCTTGCACACGTGAGCCCTTGTGCTCACTTCTCTTGCTTTTTATCAAAAGCTAACTCACCGACGTTTACCATTTGAGGGAACCTTTAATCTCATTGAAGAGTGAACCTTTAATCTCAAAATCCGTTTGGATTTGAGGGAACACAATATGTTGAGCTTCATATTTCTCATTAGACTGAGAAGCTTCTCTAATAGATCTTCTAGGTCTAGGACGTCCACTGTCCAGACCTTGCTCCTGGCGGATTGCTCTGCATTCCTGGTTTACTAACCTAAGGTTATGATGGAGATTGTGCCCTAGGGCCAATTATCTAATAGATATGTTGTGAACATATCAATTAATTTATAGAGATAAATTAATGGTTATCACATTATTAGCATGTTTACTGTGATAACAGTCCGTGATTAATTATAAGATAATTAATCTAAAACTGTCCCTGGTCGATCATTCGAGTGGGAACTTGAATTGAACTAAGACCAGCATGACCTCGGTGCATAGGGATGCATGCACTAGATGCTGGTACGAGAGTCATGGTGCAATTACGTAAGGAGTTACGAGTTGCTGGACTGACCCGGAGAATCCTACATGGTTTTAGTCATTAGCTAGTTTCTCCTGGTACGCCTGTCACGATGCCCTCAAGACCTGAGGTCTTCATCATTCCGGCGTTGTAGTTGTCAGACTTTGGCTTAGTCTAACGTTGCCCGTAGCAGGGTAGCCATAAGGGCTAAGTACGGGTTTGGTTGATTACCGTGCTGAGGAATATGGTTGACCAA
>QANZ01034280.1:663-16190 GCA_003254925.1 Chamaecrista fasciculata
AACTCTTACATAATTGCACCATGACTCTCGTCCCAGCATCTAGTGCGTGCATCTCCATGCACCGAGGTCATGCTGGTCTTGGTTCAATTCAAGTTCCTACTCGAATGAGCGACCA
The DNA here is from genome assembly GCA_003254925.1 of Chamaecrista fasciculata. Lineage (NCBI taxonomy): Eukaryota > Viridiplantae > Streptophyta > Magnoliopsida > Fabales > Fabaceae > Chamaecrista > Chamaecrista fasciculata. The sequence goes on from QANZ01034280.1 coordinate 779, forward strand.
GGGACAGTTTAGATTAACTATCTCATAATTAATCATGGACTGTTATCATAGTAAACATGCTAATAATATGATAACCATTAATTTATCCCCATAAATTAATTGATATGTTCCCAACATATCTATAGGATGATTGACCCTAGGGCACAATCTCCATCAACACCAACAAGATTTTGAACCAGATTAATAGAAAATTTGAGTAAATAACACCAAAATTGAAGCAGCTTTTGGATATAGCATAGCCCACAAAAGAAAACACAAGCATTTGGGAAGGTAAAAATGCAAAGTACGTAATAAAGACATTAAATTGCAAGGCAGCAAGATGTGCAGAGGTCAGAAAAAAGATTGCAGATTCTATGGCTTAAGATTATTTCATTATAAAGTCTAAAGTCTAGCTCATTTCAAGCACCAAAACAAATTAGATACAAATATACAATACAAGCCAGTTATCAGAGTGAGACACAACGTATATTCACTGCCACAATGCAGTTTGGGTTTGGGTAGAATGAGGTTGTTACCGGGAGTAATGGACAACAACCATGTAAGCAGATTTAACATCCAAACAACCATTCAAATTAAACCTCCAAACCATTTTATCAAGATCTAAACACAAGGGCATGCGAGGGACAGCAAGCAAAACATGTTTAATTAATTGTGTCAAGTAGTTCAAAAGAGATGTTATCCCAATTCCAATAACAATTTAAGTTAAACATATCAGCAAGCAAAACATGTTGTTAAAAAAAAAAGCAAGCAGGGACCATTTTTTATAATATAAAATCTATATAGTCTATAAATGGAATGGACATGGACTAGCATGTCCATAGCTAAATATAAATTTTAGGGGCCATTTCCACTTAATGTTGCTGCTACATTATTATAGACAAGGACCTAAGACCTAAGACCTACATTATTATAAAATTTATATATTTTAGCAATGAAGTTAAATGGACATGGACTAGCATGTCCATGACTTAAAAATATGCCTCACCCAATTTATATTTAACTTCTTGAACTAAGTCCTAAATATAAAATTTATATATATATATGAACTTAAAGACAGGGACTCACTATTCAATTTGCATTCAGATTGGGAAATGAATGAAGTTTTCTTAAGACATGGACCCACCCCACTCATTTCCTTTCATTTTTCTGTTTTAAAATTTTGTCCCACACACCCCCTTATAAAGATCGAGACAATTATATGCTTCAATTTAAGTAGCTGTGCATAAAGACATTAAACATGCCAGATAGATAGATATTGGTAGCTTTTGTGCATTTTTGTAAAGACTACCATCAAATTCAGATCTAAGCTATTATAAACAATGCAACCGCAACTCCAATTAAACGCCAAACCTAAAGACCAAAAACTGTAGTTTTCTTGGATAATTTACCATTAAGATCAGCGCCCATTTTCTAAAAGCTGAGATGCCTACCAGCACAATCACACACAACGAGATAAGCAAGAAGTACATGTTGACTAAACTGAATAGGAATACAGGGAGCCATAAGAAAAACCAATCAACGAATATGTTGATCTAAAGCAAAGAGCAAACACTATACGCCACACCAGATATGAGATGAGTATTTCAAAAAATAATCAAACGGAAAAACAAAACAAAGACACATTTAATCCAGAAGCTGCTCATAGTCTCACTGACCAAAACCTGGATTCACGATGACCACCCTGAAATCTCATATCTCTGAAATTTAAAAGCAGAAAAACATACCTATGAATCGCCGTCAGTCGAAGCTCCTTGCTGCTGATCAGAGTCGTGCGAGAGAGACACCCAGACGGCTAAGTACTGATTTTTAAGATAATAAATCTGTTACGTGACACAAATCTTTGACCCAACAATATGAAAAGGGAAAAAGGAGGGGGAGGAAGAAGATACTTACACACTTCCAATTGCCACCAACAAAGAACTGCAACCACAAAAACAAAAACAGATAAGAATTAAGATACCAAGTCACAGCATTAATAACCAGCAAAAACTGAAGTCATAAAGTGTCAATGAAAGATATTAAAGTTCTTGCCAAGAAATGCCAGACTTCTCAATAAGATTTATGAATTATATTGATGCTTGATTAAGCTTGATTATTTAGAAATTGCTTTCCAGCTTATAGAATTACCAAGAGTAAATCAAAGGACCATGATATCCCGGAAGCTTTAGCTTTTGAATTAGGAACCATGACTTAATTCTTCTATATTATAACCATCAACACGCCAGCTCACAGTAGCCCTTTTTGACTTGAAGTACTCACCGTCCCTTGTTAAACCTTAATTCGAAACATAAATAAAAACTCTAGACTATCTAATTTCGATGCTTCTCTCAAGTTAAAAAACTAGAGTTTTTATTAAAAGTTTACAATCTTTGAAAGAGTGATAACCAACATTGGTAATTCTTTCAGATTGACATGCCAAAACAAACATATTCACCAAAATCAACAAACACGCCATACCCAGAAAAAATCAACTTGAGATGAACTAAAATCCAGCTAATAGAGCAATAAGAGTACTACATTCCTCGCCGAAATCACAATGACCCCTACCCTAACTAACACATTTATCAACAATCAAACATTTTAAAAATAAAACAAAACAGAACAACGAAAGAGAAAAAAGAAACGTACCTTGCCGGAGCCGGCCACCCAGACGGCAACGACGGGTTTGAGAGGGTTGCGTGATTGTGCGAGATTGAGAGGGTTGTGCGATTGCGAGATTGAGAGGGTTTTAGGGAGAAAGAGTGAAACGGGAGATGGAAGTGTCGGAAGTGAAACGCGATTATGGTTCTAAGTGATGATGGCACACAGAGTGGGAATTAGGAGCAACAACGAAGAGCCAAAAGCGTCGAAACAAGGAGCAGAGCAGCGTCGTTCTTCGTCGTTGATTTTCGCGATGATGGCACACAGAAATGAAATTGGGGAAAACGCTTTTAATGAAGGAGGAGGTCGATTAGAGTGCGGAAATGAAATTGGGAGTGAGGGAATAATGAAAGAGAGGGAAAACGCTTTGGGGAAAAAAATATTGGCGCTCTTTCATTTCCTCGACGACGTTTATACATGCTTCTGCTGACGTTTCATTTGACCGAAGGCAAAATGTGTAAAAGCGTGTGTCTAACGACGGTTGTGACAACCGCCCGCAAATGACCGTCCCTAAACACCGTATTTTTAGTAGTGAAACTCGTGTCATGTAATTGTGTATGATTGTAATACTCATAATATCTGAGAGAATTATATAGCATAAGGAGATCTATACAAAATGTGTAAAACTTGTTTCAACCTTAGCTTTGTATTAAGCATAAATCTTTTAATATCTTTTTGTTGTACGTTTGGCTTTTAAGATTTCATCCTGATTAATTCGGAATTGCATGTTGTGTTGGGTCGAGTTGAGTGACAAATGAAATTGAAAACTGACCCAATCCAACCTACAAATATATATGCAATTTGGATTGAAATTTTCTCTAAACCTAACCCAAGATATGCTCACCCCTAGGAACAAGGTCATGAGTTTTTATTAATTGGGTTTGGCAAGACAAAATTATTTTTTATGTTATGAAATTAAAATAAAGTTGATTAGTTCTTTTCATCTTGAATAAAACTAGAAAATTAGTCCTTTTTACCTAATAACAGAGTATATGCAATAATCTCTATTATATATTGATTAAATACCATTTAATACCTATTTCATTTCAAAAATTATGTTCTACATCCTTAACAATTGATTGGTGTTACAAAACTTCTTATTTTCTTATTTGTCAACAAAGTTAAACCTTCTATATAATGTAATATCTATTTAAAAATAATTAATCGTGGAGTCTATAAAGAAATTAATGTTTTCTACTTAGAACACTATGTGGAGTTTATCAACCTCTATTTTTTTTTTTATATTAATAACAAAACAATGATTACAATGGTGTACGAAGTAATTTTTAAAAATATAAATAGAGATCAAATGACTCAATAAAATTGTTAATCCTACTACAGTATTTACACTCCAGGTAAACCACATTCCTATATTGCAAAATGTTGTCAATAAAAGTCACTCTACTTTAAGTAGAAGCAGGAGAAACTCCTATCGCTAAATGGAGTTTTAATTCAGGCCAATCAAGAAAAAATGTGTGCTAAATGGAGTTTTAAATCTTTGAGAACTTGGTCTGGAGCATAGACTATCATTATCTGTTACATCAAAGCTTAAGAGATATAGCAAAAAATAGATGAGACTATAAAACTTTTTAAACTACTACATTCAAGTTTTAGGTTCAGAAGTGGCTCCCACAGAAAAGTTATATAAACGTTGAGTCCCACACTCCCACTACTTAAAACATGTCTTGCACATGTCTATTGAGGTCAAAAATCTATTTTGGTCCCTAATGTTTACTTAAAGTTTCGTTTTGGTCTCTAATATTTTTTTCGTTACGTTATGGTCCTTAATGTTTCCTAGAAGTTTCATCATTGGTCCCTCATTATTGAATATGACCATATCTCTCTCGTTTCGAACCCGAATGCGATTAAATTAGAGTTATGAGTTATATTTGATGACTTCTTACTTTACCTAGTTGGAATCATCAGAAAATGATCAGGTCAAATAGAACATGAGATCGGCTCGAAAATGGGTCACTGGTTTCATGAATCTAGTTACGTATCTCTCATTTCAAGTCCAAATTCAACGAAGTGGGAACTAGAAGTTACTCTTGATAAGTTATTTCTTTGTCGAATTGAGAACGTTGATAAACGAGGTCAAATAGTAATCCGAAAGTTAATTTTGATATTTTGACCAAACTCATTTTCGAAGTACTATTTAATCTTGTTTGCCAACAGCCCCCAACTGGATAGAGGAAAAAATTTGTCAAGGTAATTTGTAACTCCAATTTTATTGCATTCGAACTTGAATTGAGAGAAAAATAACCAAATTCATGAAACAAAAAGTCTATTTTCGAGCCCGATTTAACCTCGTTTATCAATAATTTCAACTAGAAAAAAACTCATCAACGTGTACAACATTGCACAATTCATTTAAAAATCCTTACATGACTCAAAGTAAGCTATACAATTAAATAAGATATCATGTAGTAGCTATCACACAAAAATTTTAACTCTTCCCTAATGTCTGTGGCAGTATATCCCGGAAGATGGCCAACATGTAGACCAGCTCCGCTATACAAATGAGTTCAATAAAGAGATTAATTAATAAAAGCTCATTTAAATGGGCAAACCCAATTAATTAAGGAGTCGGGAAAAAAAAACTCAAATCCCGTAATATTCAGACAAACCTATAAACCTTAAAACCATTCTATATTTTCTTCATTCAGTTAATGTCATTTCAAGTTCTTAGTTCTCAAGAAAGAAATCTACAAGTGATATGAGAAGTAGAGGAGGAACATGGAGTAAGGGAACATGTCACGAACATAATACTTGGGTTTCGAGGTGTCAATATCATCATCTAGAGTTCGAAATGTTCGATTCTCCTCCCAAAATCACTGCCATTTAGGCTCAATTTCATGGAAAGGGTAAGGCCTCTTCACCACCTGTTCGTTCGGCTTTTGCTGCTCATTCACAGAGTTCCTATTAAAAAAAGCCATAGCTTAATCTTCTGTTACACAACCCAACACCAATTGAGCCATTTTTGGTCGTTGAAACAACAATTTTTCGAGAACGAAGTCGCTTTGTAGGGAGCATGAAGGCTGAAATTGAAGCAACTCTTTTTTTTTTTGGACATTAAATTGAAGCAACTGAGGCTGTGTATGAGGGAGCATGAAGGCTCTCTTTCTTTGTAGTGTTAGAATTTGGGCTTCAACTTCTTCTAAGACTTGGATCATCATGTTAAAGCCCATTGCAAAACAATAGTCTTTTATACCTTATTGGGGTTTAATACTCTATTTGACCAAAAACATAATTTCCCCAATATAGCTAGGGTTGTTTATTGCACATGAGCTTTCAAAATAGGTTAAGCCTTGTGAGCCAGTCTATAGTATTATTAAATAATTTAAGATTGGGTCATAAAATATAGAAAAATTTTTCGTTAGGACTTTTTTAACCAACCCTAATCAAAGAAAAGCCTAACAGGATTATGCTTGGGTTTTAGTGTTTTACTAGGGTCAACATAATTATTTTTCAATTATTTAAATTATATTAATTTTTTTTTAATATTATATATATATATTTGGCGAGATATATTATATATTTTTTAAATATAAGCAAAGATGACAAATATTATATATAGGGATGGATAATTAAATGATGAATAAGATGAAATATGTATGTTTGGCTAAAGTTTTCCTCAATTATATTTAATGTTCTAAATTGGTTCCTCAATTATTTTTCGTTTTGTTTTGGTCTTTCAATTTTTTAAAATGTTGCACCATTTAGTTCCAAAGCACTTTCGATGCACTTTTTCCGTTAAAAAAAAAAAAGAAAATAAACTTTCATTCTCTCAAAATTTTAATTTTTTATGTTAAAATTATTTTCTTCTTATAATAAGATCGTAAAAAAAAAAATTAAGATTATAATTGAATTTAAAAAAAAAAAACTAACTTCTTCTCCTACATCTGTATCTCTCTCTAGCCTTCAATTTCACCGCCACAAATCCTTCAAGAGAGCCAGTTACGAGAATGTCTGATTCTTCTTCGTTTGGTTTCTCGCATTTTTATTTTTTCTTGTACCTTTTGGATGTTTGTTGAGGCACATGACATGTCTGTGACTGAGATTTTGAAATATTGCCATGTGCTATCATCGTCATGGTCCTCATGGATCCAGATCTGGTTCTTCTCTCATCACAAGTCCTTTTTACAAGAAAATTGAAGGCGAATCTTTCTCTTAAGAGAGAAGAAGGAAGAAGAAGAAGAAGAAGAAGATGAGGAATCAGGAAGCCATGGTTCACAAGTGAAGTGTGAAATTGAGGTCGATTTTGGGGTTGAAGGTGGAGGATTCGTGGCGGTGAAATTGAAGGCGACAAATTGAAGGTTGAGGATGAGAAAGATGGAGATGTGGGAGGAAGAATAAGGGCTTGGGAGCCTCTTAATCCCAATTTTATATCATCTCAACATCATCTCATCTTAAATGAACGGTTGGGTGTTTGGTGGAGTCTTCATCTTATCTCATTTACATCATCATTTTATCTACAACATCATCTCATTTTCTCTTACAATTATTAAACTATCCCTACTCATATATCTATAATTACCTATACTCTAATACAAATATAAAAAAACAATTAGGTAAAATAATAATTTTACATATCTTAATTTATTACATTTATAATTTTCTCTCTCTATCTATCATNAATTATGAGCTCAGTTTCCTTGGCTCCTAAAACTATTTTTTGTTTAGTTTCTTTTCCTCAAACTATGCAATTAGTTTCATTTTGGTATTTTTTGTTCTATATTCATGTCCAAAATCATCCGATGATTATACGTTGTGGATAATGGAGAAATAACGGTTATTTTTTTGTTGGAAAAATACACAAGTTTTCACATGTCAGTTTTTTTTTGTTCGAATCATGGGTAGCCAAAAAAATTTCAATGTTGTTTTGTTTTTTATTGTCCCAATGTTATTCTATTTGTTTCGGTCATAAAACTATTTATGGTTAGATTTTTTACTCAAATTACGAGATGAGTTGCATTTTGGTCCGCAAAATATTTGTTATATTTTTTAGTCCAAACTGCAACATTCCTATATGTTTTTTACTATTATACGATTCAATCAATACTTTTTTTCAATATATTTTATGAAGTTTTGTGTAAAAATTAAAATGAGTTAAAATAGTTATTTATATTCCCATTTGTTGGCATTGTTGCTAGTCTGATCCTTAAACTATGAGATTAGTTTCGTTTTAGTAATAAAACTATTTCTGGTCTTATTTTGTTTATCAAACTACGAGATTAGTTATGGACCGATTCATTGGATCGATACAAAGTTGTGGACCAAATTGTATGTTTACAATAATTTTCATTTTGGAAAACTGAGAGACCAAAATGGAACGAACAATAATTGAGGGACCAATTTAGAACATTGAGCATAACTAAGGGACCAAAATTGAACTTTGGCCTATATTTTCTATTTATTTTTATTCTCATGTTAGTTGTTTTGTTATGTAATTTTAAGCAAATTTTATACTTATCTATATTATGACTTCTGAAATTGTCTTGTAATTTTTGTTCTCATAAAAAAAAGTTATATAATTTAATTTTTAATTTGTTATACTAAAAAATTTTAAAAAAAATTGAATGCCCATAGGACGAGCCCTAGACCTTAATAGGGTTAGGCTAAGTTAGAAATTTTTACCTTATTTTTAAATCAATTGTTTTGTGCCTAACCCTAATTAAATTCAAGCTAAACAAGATTAAAGTTTGGTCAAGCTGGGCAAACCCATTTTGCGCCATTTAAATGAAAGGAAAAAAAATTTAGTAAATATAAAAAATTAATGAAAAATAAAAGAAACATCCACGAGTGGGAATTATAAGGGCATGGAAAAAAATCCCATAACAAGAATTAATGATAAGGACAAAAAAAAAAAACATAAGAGTTGGGGATGAAGACAAGGGAGGAACTCCCCACACTTGTTCCAATGGGTGTCATTCCTATATTTTGTCTTGTTTTAATAATTAGTATCGCCCATTGAAAAAATAAAATCATAATTAATCAACCATTCCAAAATAAAATAATTTGAATATTCTTAATAGTCGCTTAAAAAGAAAGAGAATAATTATATCACTCAAAAATTAAAAATTAAAACAATATTGTATGTTTCAACAATAAGTATCACCCTTTCTAAAGAAAAAAAAATCATGAATTTGCAACTTTTCAAATACCAATACCACCCACTAAAAGAAACATAGCTTTCTTACTAACTAAGACTCAAAATACTTGATACATTCCTCAAAATTCTTATTGGCAAAGAAGAAAATCGTGGTTTTCACAATAGTTAAAAGATAAAACGTTACACGTATTTTATGAACTATTGTCGCCCATTAAAATAAAAAAGCCACAGTTTTCTCAATAGGTAAAACTAAAACCATTAGGCATATTATTTAATTTACAGTCGCCCAATGAAATAAGAAATCCACAGTTTTCTCAATAGATGAAACATAAAACAATGAGTATCACTTTCAAAATAGTTTCCACCCATACAAACATTGAAATAAATGAAAATCACGACTTTTATAACAGTTAAAACAGATAACACAAATAAGTGGATTCTTTAACAACCAAAATCGCCAATTGAAATAAAAGAAAACAATGGTTTTTACAACAGTTAAAATACAAAATAATGAGCTCTAATTTCAAAAACTGGTATCGCCCATTGAAATACATCAGACCACCAATGAAATAAAAGAATATCTCGATTTTATCAATAGATAAGACATAAAAAATGTGTCTATTCATAGAAAAACAAAACTGCCCATTGGAATGAAAAAACATAGGACCACCTTCGAAAAATTGATACCGCGGTACCGCCCATTAGAAAGGATAAGCCCATAGTTTTACTCTAAACATATATCTATAAATATCAACATTAGTTTCAATTCCAAATCATATCTACTCACATTTGAAGGAGGTTTTAGATATCAATCACAATCGATATGACTCAAAATCAAACTCTTATTTGGGAGGCTCAACTTTTGCAAGCAGGCATAGCCAAGGTAAAGATGAAATGTTATCTTATAGTGAAATCTCCAAAGAAAATCGACTCACTGATTTACCAAAAACACCAATGCTCAAAATGTTGAGCGGAGGCCATTACCAACTCTGCCATATCTATCCTCCGAAAACTGCTTTCTTGGCATATGGAAGGATTTGATGATGGGATTTGCACGCAACCGTATGTGTTCATGAAAAGTTGCTTATCTATGTTTCTACACACTTGATGAAGAAGTTCTTCAGAACTTTGGATGAAGTAGTTCACCGGACTTTGTTGCGTTCAAATTAGAGGCCCTCCTTTCATGTTTGAGCGTTGAATAAGATCAACATTTAAAGTATATTTGGATTGTGGATTAAGGAGGAGAAGGTAGGGGAGGAGAGAGGTTTTTAATAAATACCCTGAATTGGGGTATTTTAGAGGAGATGAAGACATCCGTCACAAATAATAAACCGAATTGAGGTATTTTAGAAGATGAGCTATTTTCCCAAACAAAGGGAAAAGTAGAGGGAGATTAATCTCCCCTTCTCTCTACATCCAATCTCTTCCCCTCCCTCCAATCTCTTCCCAAACAAACTCTTATCATTGGTGATGCATAATAGAGCTTATGTCATGTGATTCTGAATGATTGCAATATTATAATGTAAGAGAGAAGTATATAGCATAAATATTACATGAAAAAAGTGTAAAAGTTGTTTCAATCGCTAAATTTTGTATTAATTATAAGCATATACAAACTCGTGTCATGTGATTGTGTATGATTGTAATACTCATATTATTTGAGAGAATTGTATAGCATAAAGAGATTTATGCAAAATTTGTAAAACCTGTTTCAACCTCACTTTTGTATAAAGCATAAATCTTTTAATATTTTTTTTTTGCATGTTTGGCTTTTAAGATTTCATCATGACTAATTCGGAATTGTGTTAGGTCGGGTTGAATGACAAAAAAAATTGAAAATTGACTCAATCCAACCTACAAATAGATATGCAGGTTAAATTGAAATTTTCTCTAAAGCTAACCCAAGCTATGCTCACCCTTAGGAACAAGGTCATGAGTTTTTATTATTTGGGTTTGGTCTGACAAAGCTATTTCTTATGTTACGAAATTAAAAAAAAAAGAGTAAGAAATTAGTTCTTTTCCTCTTGAATAAAACTAGAAAATTAATCCTTTTGACCTAATAACAGAGGATATGCAATAATCTCTATTATATATTGCTTAAATACCATTTAATACCTATTTCATTTTAAAAATCATGTTCTACATCCTTAACAATTGATTGATGTTACAAAATTTCTTATTTACTTAATTGTCAACAAAGTTAAACCTTCTATATAATCTAATATCTATTTAAAAATAATTAATTGTGGAATCTATAAAGAAAATAATGTTTTCTACTCAGAACACTAAAAGGAGTTTATCAACCTCTATTTTTCTTATTAATAATAAATCAATGATTACAATAGTGTACAAAAGTATTTTTAAAAAATATAAATAGAGAACGAATGACTCAATAAAAATGTTAACCTGACTACGGTATATACACTTCAGGTAAACCACATTCCTATATTGTAAAATGTTGTCAATAAAATTTACGGTCACTCTACTTTAAGTAGAAGCAACAGAAACTCCTATCGCTAAATGGAGTTTTAATTTAGGCCAATCAAGAAAAGTTGTATGTAAGGACTCTAAATCTTTGAGAACATGGTTGGTAGCATAGACTATCATCTTTTTTATCTGTTACATCAAAGTTTAAGAGATATTGAGAAGAAAAGATGAGACTCTAAAACTTTTTTAACTAATACATTTAAGTTTTAGGTTCATAAGTAGCTCCCACAGAAAACTTATAGGGTTCAAGGATTTTAGGGTTTAGGGTTTTAGGATTTAAGGATTTAAGGTTTTATGATTTTAGGGTTTAGGATTTTTAATATTTTTAAAGACTAAATTGAATGAAGATGAAGATTAAAAAAATTAAGATTTAGGAATTTAGGGTTTAAGGGTTTAGGGGTTTAGGATTTAGGGTTTAAGATTTTAGGGTTTAGGATTTTAGGGTTTAGGCTTTAGGGTTTAGAGTTTGGGATTTAGGTTTTAGGGTTTTTAATACTTTTAAGGACTAAATTGGAATGTTTGGAAGAGTTTTGGGACACTTTACAATTTTATTTTGAGAATTTGGGACTAAAATGAATGAAGATGATGAAAAGAGGGGGAATTGAGAATAATGGGATAAGAATGGGTGAGGGAGTTTGGGGTTTATGGTTTATTTTTTAGGGTTTTTAATATTTTTAAGGACTAAATTGGAATGTTTGGAAGGGTTTTTGGACACTTTACAATTTTATTTTGAGGATTTGGGACTAAAATGAATGAAGATGATGAAAAAGAGGGGGAATTGAAAATAATGGGATAAAAATTTAAGTCAGGGACCTATTTGACAACACACAAACTTTCTTTTTTATTTTTAAATAATAATGCTGATGTGGCGCATTATATCTTAGTTGGCAATTTTTTTCAGTTAACCTTGTGCTGACGTGGCAGTTAACGTGCCATGTCAACACTTAACGTGCCACGTCACGTTTTTTGGAACGGCAGGTTGACAGAGGGACCAATTTGTGTAACGTGCAATAAATTCAAGGACCTATTTGTCTATTAGCTTAATCTAGGAACCTATCTATAAATGTGTAATAATCCAGAGACCGATTTACTAGTTTACTCGTTTGTGTGAGCTACAATTCAACGAGTTGACTAAAAAGAAACCAACCAAGAACAAAATGTCCAGAATATTTACTTTTTTACCTTAATATTTCTGACTTGGTGGGGCCATCTAGCAGGAATAAACACTACCTTCAAAATTTTCCCAAGTTAGTTTTTTCTTTTTCTTTTTCAAATAATATCTTCATAAATTATCAGCGCCTACAACATAACACAATTCATTTAAAAATCCTTACATGACCCAAAATAAGTTATACAATTAAATAAGATATCATGTAATAGCTATCACACATAAATTTTAATTCTTATATCTCTTTAATAATTCTTCCCTAATGTCTGTGGCAATATATCCCATAGGATTGTAGACCAGCTCCGCTGTATAAATTAGTTCAATGAAGAGATTAACAGAAGCTCATTTAAATGGGAAAACTCAATTAATTAAGGAGGCTGGGAAAGAAAAACTCAAATCTCGTAATATTTAGACAAACCTATAAACTTTAAGCAAAATTAATTAATACCAGAAACTGCTGTCGTGCAATTTTCAATTATCAAACTAGCAAAGACAATAATAATTGCATTTTAGTATTAGCATTCTTTATTTCTTCGTTCAGTTAATGTCATTTGAAGTTCTTAGTTCTCAATAAGGGTGTTTATTGGGCAGTTTGGGCAGTCTGAAAGAATTTTTTAAATTGAACCGTTGCTTGATTTCATTCATAAAAACCAAACCAATAAAAAATGATTTTGGCGGTTCGGTTTGATCGATTTAAAAGTAATTATTGTCAATTTTGTCACTAATATACTAATAAATAAAATATATAATTATTCTCATAACTTACTAATATACTACTAAGAAATAAATATTATCATTATAATATAAAAGAATTTCTATAAATAATAATTTATTGAAATTAGAATTGTAGTTTACCAATATATATTTCTTCCTCTAACTTAATATCACAATAAGTTCTTTAAATATGGTATATTTTATATTGTATAAATTAATTAACTTAATTTTATATAATGTAGTAAGATCATCTTCTACTTCTTAGCAAAGATCATTAGTATATAACAACTTTTAATTTATATATATATATAAATATAAAGGTGCAAATATTTCCAAACTTGTAAATATCTTAATGTTGAATATTGTTTATATGAGTAAAAGAGTATGAGTTACCTAATAAGAATATGAAGTAGATGTATATATATAAGTAAATAAGAGTTTTAGCGGTTTGGCGGTTTAATTCGGTCTGTGCGGCATCCAAACCAAACCAAACCGTTTATCTATCAGTTTGGTTCGATTTCACCTTCAGTTTAGTTTGGTTTGGTTTAGTTTAATTCGATTTTGAACACCCCTATATAATTCTCAAGGAAGAAATCTACAAGTGGTATGTCAATAACATAATGAGTAAACTACTAAATTGTTCCCTGGATTATTGGCTCGTTGACAGATTGGTCCCTAGATTATCGAAATTGACAAATAGGTCCCCGAATTTTACAAACGTTACTCAAATTGGTCCTTCCGTGAAATCTCCGTTAGTCAACTCGCTGACGTGGTCGTTAACTGCTGATGTGGCACGTTAAGTGCCACGTCAGCAGTTGGAAAACTGAAAAAAAAAAAAAAACCAACTGTGCGTGCCACATCAGCATTAATAATAATAAAAAATTGTTTTGTTCAAAATTCAAATAGGTCCCTGAGTTATATTTTTATCTCATTATTCTCAATTTCCCCTCTTTTTCATCATCTTCATTCATTTTAGTCCCAAATCCTCAAAATAAAATTGTAAATTGTCCCAAAACTCTTCCAAACATTTTAGTTTAGTCCTTAAAAGTATTACAAACCCTAAACCCTAAACCCTAAAATCCTAAACCCCAAACCCTAAAATCCTAAACCCTAAAGAATAAAATCCTAAACACTAAACCCTAAACCCTAAAATCCTAAAATTGTAAAGTGTCCCAAAATTCTTCCAAACATTTTAATTTAGTCCTTAAACTCTAAAACCCCAAAACCTAAACCCTAAAATCCCAAACCCCAAACCCAAAAATCCCAAACCTTAAATCCTAAAACCTTAAACCCTAAATTCTAAAACCCCAAACCCCAAACCCTAAAATTCCAAACCCCAAATCCTAAAACCTTAAACCCTAAACTCTACAACCCCAAACCCCAAACCCTAAAATCCAATACCCTAAACTCTAAAACCCTAAACCCCAAACCCCAAACTCAAACCCCAAACCCTAAAATCCCAAACCTTGAACCTTGAACCCAAAACCTTAAAACCTAAAACCCCAAACCCTAAACTCTAAAACCCCAAACCCCATACCCTAAAATACCATACCCTAAACTCTTTGGTTTATTATCTATTCATTTAATTAGAGGATCAATTTGTCTAACATATTGAACTATTTTGATAAATTCGGGGACTGATTTGAATAATACTGTTGCACGTCACAATTGTTGAACTTTAATGTACAGTCACAATTCTGATTATGGTTTGGGGTTTTAGAGTTTAGGTTTTGTGTTTGGGGTTTGAGGTTTTAAAGTTTGGGGTTTTAAAGTTTAGGGTTTTAGAGTTTGGGGTATGGGATTTTAGGATTTAGGTTTTAATGTACTTAACGTGCCACGTCAGCAGTTAACGACCACGTCAGCGAGTTGACTAACGAATATTTCACGGAATGACCAATTTGAATAACGTTTGTAAAATTCGGGAACCTATTTGTCAATTTCGATAATCTGGGGACCAATCTGTCAGCAAGCCAATAATCCAGAGACCAATTTAATAGTTTACTCATAACATAATACTTCTTCTGTGACTTGGATCATCATGTCAATGCCCATTGCAAAACAATAGTTTTTTTTTTGGCCAAAAAAACAATAGTCTTTATGTCTTATTATATTGGGCTCGTAATTAATACTTTCTTTCACCAGAAATAAATTATTTCTCCATTATATCTATTAGCTAGGGTTGTTTATTGCACCTAAAGTTCTCCAAATGGGCTAGATTTCTTGTTAAATAATTTAAGGTCGGGTTATACAATTCAAATAATTTTTTAATTAGCCTTTTTTTTTTTTAAACT
>QANZ01034285.1:4673-63556 GCA_003254925.1 Chamaecrista fasciculata
CCTTACGTAATTGCACCATGACTCTCGTCCCAGCATCTAGTGCGTGCATCTCATGCACCGAGGTCATGCTGGTCTTAGTTCATTTTTGCTCCCACAAAAATAATCGACCAGGGACAATTTTAGATTAATTATCTCATAATTAATCATGGACGTTATCATAGTAAACATGCGAATGATATGACAACACATTAATTTATCTTCCATAAATTAATAATATGTTCACAACATATTTATCAAATAAAATGATTGGCCCTAGGGCACAATCTCCAACAGCTCCTTCCCTAATGCTTGTCCAAGGGAATCGTTTGGCCCAATAACTTGAGAGCACCCAGGTTGTGCCTCATTAAGTTGAGAGATATTTAACTGGACCCCTCGATGAGTCAGTCCAAGGAATGTGTGGCCACACAGGGAAATGGGACTAACTCAAGGAATCGAGAAAGTTATGGTTTGGATTAAGGATGACTTTCCCGTGCCTTATCCATGACCAAAATATCGTGTGACAATCTGGATCAAGACAAGGAAGTACTAAGGTTATGTCGTTTGGCGTTAAAGCGATAAGCTCATGTGTTTTGGCTAGTCGTGATGGCTTGCTAAAGTCCGCTCTTGACTTGTGAGTCATAGAGATGGCTTGCTGCCAACTTCACGTGAGGCCTGTTGGGTCACACACGAGCAGGATCAAGACACCATATTGGGACACGAATTAGGGTTAATTCGTGAGTCACTTTAGTGACACAATTTAAGGCATAGTTGAATGTCTTAGGACATGGAGTCTTGTCTTAAATAATATCTACGTTTATGATATTTAAATTTGTTAGACAAGTGTAAATGTATTAATTGTTAAACAGTTAATTTGATTAATCTATTTACAATTGAATTCTTGTTTAAAATATTATGGAATAATAAATTGGATGAGCCTCCTAAAAGTTAGGGGGATTATTGATTATTCATAAAAAAAAGTTAACATTTTCAACTGAATTATAAGAAATATACTGTTGCAATTATTGCTTCCACAAATTATTGAATGCTAATTAAAGATAAACTAATTCAAATAACAAATATCTTACAAATGAGCTCAACTTATGTTTAACAAAAGTAATGCAATGTCAATTTTAGTAAAATCTTTATTTGCATGTAACTATCTTTTTGGTGTGTTTGTTTGTAACTTTTCGGTGGCGTAAATTCATATCAATTTTTCATCCAGTTGCTAATTAGTGAATGTTAAAAAACAATACTCCCGTAGTTTGGATTCTTATAGCATAACAAACTTCCATTACGCAAAAGATTAAGGGCTCTGTCCCGTAGCATTAATAATAAATTGTTGCTCTTGTCTCGATTCTTTGAGAAACTTGTGCCTATAATTAACCACAATTAAAAACAATTATAGTTAATGCTAAACAATCCACAATCGAATAACAATTTGTCCATTATGTTTGTAGCCGTGAAGCTTCACCAATATAAATAATGTTATACCCCACGGTATTTTATTTCAAACCAATACAACTCAAAAAAACTTGAGAAAGTGATAAGAAAACGTGTATATTGTATTGAAAATGAATTTGAGTACTCTCATGTTTGCAGTGTGGCTACTGCTAGTTTCCTCGACAATGACTCAATCTAAGATCTTTGATGTGAGAAATTACGGTGCAACACTCAATGGTGACATAAAACAAGTAAGACATATTGGTCTCACATAACTTTTACATATGATTATCTTATATAAGTTGCATAAAGTAGATTTATCTAATTTTCTTATTCAATATTTTTCTTGTTTGGCTTAATTTTCTCCCAAGGCCTTGACAAATGCCTGGAAAGATGCATGTGCATCAAAAACTTCAAACAAAATTGTGGTCCCTAATGGCACATACAAGTTAGGGCAAGTAGATCTTAGAGGACCATGCAAGGGTCCTATCGAGGTTCAAGTTGATGGCACAATTCTGGCACCAGCAGACCCAAGCCAGCTCAATGGAGAGGATCAATGGGTTAGATTCACATATATTAATTTCTTCACCTTATCTGGAAGAGGAACTTTTGATGGCCAAGGTGCAAGGGCGTGGGAGGGAAATGATCGTGGAAATAATAAGAATTTCAAGAAGCTTTCCATGGTACTGTAATATATTTATTTCTTGACATTGTAACAAGTATTCATGCATCTTGAGCAAATGCTAACTAACTACGTTTCTTGTAAAACTCCAACAGAATCTTGGCTTTGGATTTCTAAACAATTCAATCATCCGGGATATAACTTCAAAGGATAGCAAAAACTTTCATGTCAATGTTTTAGGATGCAACAATTTAACATTTACAGGCATCAGTATTATTGCTCCAGCAAGCAGCCCCAACACTGACGGAATCCACATTGGAAGATCAACACTAGTGAAGATTACAAATTCAAACATCGCAACCGGTGACGATTGCATCTCTCTAGGTGATGGAAGTAGACAAGTAAATGTTATCGACGTGACTTGTGGACCAGGCCATGGAATAAGTGTTGGAAGCCTTGGAAAATACCCAAACGAAGAGCCTGTAGACGGTTTTACTGTTAGGAATTCCACATTAAAAAACACAGATAATGGTGTGAGGATTAAGACTTGGCCTGGTACCACAATAGTTTCTGCCGTGACTAATATGCGTTTTGAGGACATTAAAATGGTTAGCGTTGCCAATCCTATCATCATAGATCAAGAGTATTGTCCATGGAATGAATGCACTAAACAGGTATTTAATTTAAAAGCCTCTTATGATTTTATAACTAATTCTAAGTGATCAAAATTTCTCACAATGAAATAAATGTTTGGTAATTTCAAAGTTCTAATGAGCCAATGCTGATTCTTCAAGAACTAATATCTCTTCCCTTTTCTTTCGTTGTGTCATTTCAATATACAGACTTCATCAAAAGTTAAGGTAAGCAAAGTGACCCTGAAAAATATTAAGGGCACCTCTACCACTAAAGAAGGAGTGAGTATTATTTGCAGTAGTAGCCTACCTTGTGATGGAGTGGAGCTTAGTGACATAAATCTCACATTCAAAGAAGCTCCGACAATAGCTAAATGTGTCAATGTCAAACTCATCACTAAGGGAGAAACTCCAACTTGTGCAACTTAGAAGGTTGGAAGCTCGGTGTTCCTAGGGTTAAGGGATGTTTCTTTATATATAGCAATGACCTTTTGTAATCATTGGGACTTTATTAATAGGCTATGATTATTTTGCTCAATCTAAACGTCATGCGTGTCATATTTATTTTCATGGATTGAAAGAGATAAAATTTGACATATTTTAAGTATAGCCACGTCTAGTGATTCTGTAGAGGCTTTTGTAAGAGATTAACCTATGGATTCGAAATAAGACCTTCATTAATTCATAATATACCTTGGCGTAATCACGTCATTCTATTATCACCATAAATTAAATTTTCTCATTAGACTCTTCTCATGTCAATTTTTATTTCTTTAAGTGGATGTAAGTTATAACATATATGAGTTTTGGTAGTAGGAGATGAAAAGATTTATAAATTTCAGAATTCTCATAATGAAAGAGAAAAAAGACTTCCTTCCCATTGTTTTGTTCAAGTAAATTATGAATGCTTCAGCAAAGCTTAAAAGGATATATGTAACTTCTTGTTTGAATTTTGCATTCTTATATGACATAATATACCTGATAATGTTTAACATAACTTTTTGAAGTTTTTGTTGAAAAATGTAAGACATTTATTACAAGCCCGGCAAAAAAAGATAAAGAAATAAAATGATGTCACTTTGATATTAGGGAAAGAAATATTAGAACCTTTTCGAGTTACTAAATTTTCTTAGAATGAACCCAATTTGTCTCTTGTGTGTGATATGACATGTTGAGAAACATGATATAGGCTAAACAAAAATCTTAGAGGAAGTCAGTGGAAATTTGAGTGTGATGGAAGAAATCACTTTTGAGGATCAAAATGATGTTTTAGTTTCTAATATAAGCCAATAGGAAATAACGGGTCATGAAGCATAAAGAGATGCAAACGACGATGCAATTAATGCAAACAACCATGGCAGGGAATCCATAACGGTTAAATGCGATGGTTGTTTTCATGTTGATCATGATGATATTGATGAGTTGAGCTTGACAGATGGCTCATCATACGAAGATCACGCTCGAAGACAGAGACCAAAAAATATCTTTCAATGAAGTAATTACATGCTTTAAAAGACATGTTAATCTTGATGATGGTCTAAAGTTTGTGAGCTACAGAATATTTCGAGAGGCTTTGGAGCAATATGCTAAAGAGAATGAGATAGATTTCAAGTACATCATTAAAGATGCTTCAAGAATGACAATTGAATCTAAAAATAAATGTGAATGGAGGAGTTAGACATCAAAAACCACATAAGAAGAGACATTAAGGATAACGATGATCATGTATGATCATGTTCAAGAGAACAAGAAAGTTACTATGAAATGGGGGAGCATGCAAGAGATCAACTGATTTAAGTATTTTTTGGAATTGACATAAAATAGCAGCATGGTCGCTTTATTCTTATTTATAAATTTAATCAAATAAGTGTTCAGATGGATTTGGTCAATGGTTAGTCATGGATAATTAAATACATTAAGTAATGAAGAAATGTGTAAATGTATAAATAGGGTAGATTATTAATTATGGCTTGTTTTCATCTTTTCCTTGTTCTATCATATATAGACACATATATTATAAGACTTTATTTTATATGAGATAAAATTGCTTTGACCATTTTTTAAAATTATTGAAATTGAACTCTCATATGTAGTTTCAAAATAAATAAAAAAATCATAAATAGTAGAAAATATATACACATAGTCAAACAGATTCTTCATTATTTAGAGTGAAAAGACGAGCAAAGTTCTTATAAAATATTATTAATTTTCATTTTTTGAAGCAAAAATAGTTAGAAATAGTAATTTTCAAATCTCTCTGATCCCATTTATTGTTTTGAAAATCATAATTTTAGTTTGTTGAATTTTTTTTTTGTTTTAATACATGTTAAAGTTTTACTACATATAAGTAATCTTTAAAATAAAAATATATTTGTCTACTTTTATTTTACTACATATAAGAAATATACTGTTGCAATTATTGCTTCAACAAATTATTGAATGCTAATTAAAGATAAACTAATTTAAATAACAAATATCTTACAAATTAGCTCAACTTATGTTTAACAAAAGTAATGCAATGTCAATTTTAGTAAAATCTTTATTTGCACGTAACTATCTTTTTGGTGTGTTTGTTTGTAACTTTCCGGTGGCGTAAATTCATATCAATTTTCCATCCAGTTGCTAACTAGTGAATGTTAAAAAACAATACTCCCGTAGTTTGGATTCTTATAGCATAACAAACTTCCATTACGCAAAAGATTAAGGGCTCTGTCCCGTAGCATTAATAATAAATTGTTGCTCATGTCTCGATTCTTTGAGAAACTTGTGCCTATAATTAACCACAATTAAAAACAATTATAGTTAATACTAAACAATCCACAATCGAATAACAATTTGTCCATTATGTTTGCAGCCGTGAAGCTTCACCAATATAAATAATGTTATACCCCACGGTATTTTATTTCAAACCAATACAACTCAAAAAAACTTGAGAAAGTGATAAGAAAACGTGTATATTGAAATGAAAATGAATTTGAGTACTCTCATGTTTGCAGTGTGGCTACTGCTAGTTTCCTCGACAATGACTCAATCTAAGATCTTTGATGTGAGAAATTACGGTGCAACACTCAATGGTGACATAAAACAAGTAAGACATATTGGTCTCACATAACTTTTACATATGATTATCTTATATAAGTTGCATAAAAGTAGATTTATATAATTTTCTTATTCAATAATTTTCTTGTTTGGCTTAATTTTCTCCCAAGGCCTTGACAAATGCCTGGAAAGATGCATGTGCATCAACAACTTCAAACAAAATTGTGGTCCCTAATGGTACATACAAGTTAGGGCAAGTAGATCTTAGAGGACCATGCANTGCATCTCTCTAGGTGATGGAAGTAGACAAGTAAGTGTTATCGATGTGACTTGTGGACCAGGCCATGGAATAAGTGTTGGAAGCCTTGGAAAATACCCAAACGAAGAGCCTGTAGATGGTTTTACTGTTAGGAATTGCACATTAAAAAACACAGATAATGGTGTGAGGATTAAGACTTGGCCTGGTACCACAATAGTTTCTGCCGTGACTAATATGCATTTTGAGGACATTAAAATGGTTAACGTTGCCAATCCTATCATCATAGATCAAGAGTATTGTCCATGGAATGAATGCACTAAACAGGTACTTAATTTAAAAACCTCTTATGACTTTATAACTAATTCTAGGTGATCAAAATTTCTCACAATGAAATAAATGTTTGGTAATTTCAAAGTTCTAATGAGCCAATGTTGATTCTTCAAGAACTAATATCTCTTTCCTTTTCTTTGGTTGTGTCATTTCAATATACAGACTTCATCAAAAGTTAAGATAAGCAAAGTGACCCTGAAAAATATTAAGGGCACCTCTACCACTAAAGAAGGAGTGAGTATTATTTGCAGTAGTAGCCTACCTTGTGATGGAGTGGAGCTTAGTGACATAAATCTCACATTCAATGAAGCTCCGACAACAGCTAAATGTGTCAATGTCAAACCCATCACTAAGGGAGAAACTCCAACTTGTGCAACTTAGAAGGTTGGAAGCTCGGTGTTCCTAGGGTTAAGGGATGTTTCTTTATATATAGCAATGACCTTTTGTAATCATTGGGACTTTATTAATAGGCTATGATTATTTTGCCCAATCTAAACGTCATGCGAGTCATATTTATTTTCATGGATTGAAAAGGATAAAATTTGACATATTTTAAGTATAGCCACGTCTAGTGATTCTGTAGAGGCTTCTGAAAGAGATTAACCATTGGAATCAAAATAAGACCTTCATAAATTCATCATAATATGTGAGTCACTCCATACCTAGATCTCTTTTTTTTTTTTTTAAACTAAGGCATAATAAACTATATCACTAATTACATACAATGTCCAAATCACATCATAGACTAACCCTTAAATTAAATCAAATTTTATTTTATTTAATTCTACCTTATTTCATATTTAAACGTTTGTGCATACATAAATGGGAGTTATTGCAAACATAAATGACTACACAATAATCTTGTAATGAAGAGAAATTCAATGAAGATTATCTTACCAATTTGATGGCATAGGAAATATATTTAAAAAAACCTATCTCGTTGATATAGCTATAATATATTTTTGATGTATTTTATGCATATATATGTTTTTTGAAAAAAATATTTTTTATGGAAATTTGAAAATATATTTAATATAAAATAAAAATGATTTTTTAAAAAATAACTCGCAGTCATCACTTCATCATCGATGTGGTAAATATTATGGAAAAATTAGATAAAGTTAGATTTGTTGAGTATAAGGCCCAAACAGATGAAGAACTAAACGTGTAATATAATTCAAATAAAAATTATCTCATTCCCTAATGTTTTATATTTTGATCAATTTTGTCCTTGTTCTCACTTTGGTCAAATATTAACGATAGAATCTACGTGACTAATGATATGTAATATAAAATTGATAGAAAAAAAAAATTCAATCCTGACTCAAATTGAAAATCAGAATGCAATTTGTCGTTAATTTTTTAAAAAAGTTAGTCAAAGGATAATATTAATCAATATGTAAAATATTGGGTACGAAATCGACCAAAAAAAAAAAGATTAGAGATGTAATTGATCATTAGTGTAAAGTTTGGGACAAAATTAGTGATTTAATCGATTCTCTCTCTCTCTTTTTGCCCAATTCAATTCAATCAAAACCATTTTCCTGAAATTTTCAGTTTCTCTTCCTTGACTTTCTGTGCCATTGATCGACTTCCTACATCCTTGTTTATACTCTTGTTTATACTTGTTCTTAC
Source organism: Chamaecrista fasciculata (assembly GCA_003254925.1). NCBI lineage: Eukaryota > Viridiplantae > Streptophyta > Magnoliopsida > Fabales > Fabaceae > Chamaecrista > Chamaecrista fasciculata. The sequence goes on from QANZ01034285.1 coordinate 12,610, forward strand.
TCACTTACTGTTTGTTGCTGAAGTTGAACTACACTCTCATTTCTCTTCATGCCATCCCTAAACTCCCCTGGAAAAATCCATCGCCTGGAGATGGAAAATTTCAAATCCTACAAGAGTTTTCAAGTAATTGGTCCTTTTAACATGGGACTTGTACAATGCTAGACTGAAGTCACTTGGTATTCTTGTCAAGGCTCGCAATTTCTTGGTGTTTTTGGTTACTATGAAGCGTGAATGTTCCCAAATATTTTAAATTTTAGTCAATTTTATCCTTTGACATCCTGTTTTTCATTCTGAATTAAGATTTGAGTTTCTTTTTTCTATCAATTTAAGTAAGAGGAAAAGATAAAGTTGACCAAAATGTGAAACAATTGGGATGAAATTGACTCCAAAAAAAGATTGGGGACGGAATTGACAATTGCTGTAAAATTTAGAGGGGAAATTAATTAGTTCTTTTGGCGTTTTTTATATGAATCTCTATTTCATACTCCGGTAGTCAAGGTTATTAAGATCGAGATCTTAGATCGTAAAATCGTATAAGATCGAGATCTTAATAAGGCGTACATACCTTGCCAGATCGTATTTGGTTAAGATCTTATCAAGATCGCGATTTTCTAGTTAATCCAAGGAATTTTTTTTTGTTTTTAGAATTTTGGCCCAAAATGCAACATTTCACACTACTTTTTTTATAAATTGACAAATTTATAATTGTTGAGTTGATTGTTGCTTGTTGATTCTGAAATAATAATAATAATAATGGATCATATTGTTGAAACTTGAACTATGTAGCAAATATTCCTCTCTTATAATGATTTGTGATGGAAAATACATATTTTTTATATATAAAAATTTGTTAGGATCCTAAGATCCTAGGAAAAAAAATTTTGTTAGGATCTTACGATCCTCGATTCGATTTTACGATTCGATCTATTTTTCAGTCATTCCGATCTGTGTTAAGATCTCGATCTTAATAACCTTGCCGGTAGTGTGTAGTTGCAAGGGATCTCATTTTCTAATTATCCTAAACAGTATTGGTGTTACTGGTAAAGCAGCATAGTACACCTATCGTTAGGCATTCCGTGTGTTGGACACTGGTAGCACACAGGCTGTTGTGTTCAACACACTTAGTGTGAACATTAACCGGAGAATTTCCTTTAGAATTATATTTCTTCTTATTTATCTTGTATTGAAAATCATAAATCTAATTTCTAAAGTTAAAGGAATTTACTTTTTATATTAGTCAAATACATACTTAATAATTGTCATATTATATAAATAATGAATACAAGGGTATCTTGGTCGAAATAAGTGTAAATGTAACTTACCTTTTTATTCAGAGATGTCAGTGTATTGCATTCTTTTATTTTAGGGATGACGAATGTAATTTTTCCTATTATATATATACTATGGCAGGACATATTATTTGTTTTTTGAAGTGTGCCATGTCAAAATGCTAACCCTTCTTGTGTCTTTGGTCTTTTTTAGCGTTCATGGCATGCTAGGCATGATTGGATTTCTTGAATGTTTGTACTGAACTACTTACTGAAATTGACCAATCAGCTTTATTATACAAGGTGATGTGAATCCATTGCATCCAAAAACCCAAAAGAACTTGCTGGCCTTCTTGAGCAAATATCTGGCTCTGATGAGCTCAAGAGAGACTATGAACAATTTGAAGAAGAAAAGATCAGAGCTGAAGAACAATCAGCACTTATTAATCAGAAGAAGAGGACTGTAGTTATGGAGAGAAAGCAGAAGAAAGAACAAAAGGAAGAAGCAGAGAAACATCTCTGCTTGCAGGATCAACTTGTAAATATATCTATTTCTATGTTTTCTGATTTGATGTAGCTCTCTTTGGCTATTGCTTGATTGAATAAAGACAAGGCTGTGTATTCCTTTAACTAAAAGGAAAATGACCAAATTTGAAAAAAGCAGGATTTCAGCCTTTTATATTTATTTAGGCAAAACACCCTTTTGTGCCTCTAACGTTTGCGGTAATTTTCAGTTATGCCCCTAACGATTCATTTGTTTTAGTTGTGCCCCAATGTGAAACGTTAGTTTCAATTATGCCCCCAATTTCAATCATCCAAAAAAACACCATTTTCGCACGATTTGAGCTCGGTTTTGATTAGATTTCATATGGGCTTTAATTTTCGGACATCACAAACTTGATTCATTGGATCAATTTCAAAGATTAAGCTCAAAATAGCCCCAAATTCAAAGAAAATCGGACCTGATGAACCCTAAAAAGGACCAAAACGAAATGCAGCAAAACAAAGCATTTTTCTCAAACCCATAAACTCATTTATCAAAACAAACTGAAACGAACACGGATCTAAGTTCAAAAGTTCCGAAAAACGGTATACTAACGAGAGTGGGGGCATAATTGAAACTAATTTCACATTGGGGTACAACTGACACAAATAAAACGTTAGGGGCATAACTGAAAATCACTGCAAACGTTAGGGACACAAAAGGGTGTTTTGCCGTTTATTTATTTTTCTTATTCTCTTAAATCATAGTGGATTGTTCATGCCATTGATGATTAAATGTTCACAGAGTTGGCCAGAGAAGAAGGTACTGAAGAACTATACTAAAAAGTCCACCATCCAACTGAAAAGGGCAACGGAAAAAAGCCCCACGGCAGAGCAGAAAAAAATTATGAATTTAGGAAAATATAATCATTGCACATAGGTTGATAACCTCTTAATTAATTGCATTTGACCTTGCATACTCTCCATGCCTTTAATTTATGATGATTTTTAAGTTGGGAATGATATGCTATATGAAGCAGTTGGGTGTAGATGCAGAGACTATTCTTTGCTACAACCTCTCCAGTAAGCTGAATATGAAAATTATGCTTAACTGAATAAATTTGGAACTGACTTTATGATTTTTGTTACAAATTGCAGTATAAATTACAAATATTTTTGTGGGATACCAATTTGTGTAGGCTTAATAATATTTTATGACACAACTGATGACCTTGGGGATGAGAGGAAAAGTCGAGAGGCTGTCATGGAAGAACTTGAACTTGAGGGGGGATGTAAGTGTATAGGAGTCTAATAACAAGATAGTTACTAGTTAGTTAGTCTGTTAGTCAGATTCTAACTAATTACTTTAGTGATTACTCATGTATAAATAGATCCTATTGTACTACACTTTCTGATATATGAAATTCCTCTATTTCTCTACACATTCCATTTCCTTTACAGACTGAAACTCTTTAACATTTGTGGCATCTCTTTCCATTTTTTGGGCCCCCCCTTCTTCCCTCCCATTTTGGAATTGTTGATGAAAATATTTTATGTTACAGCAAAGAGGAAGCTGGGATGAAAACTGCAAAGCTCAGAGAGGAGAAGGAGCTTCTGGACAGGCAGCAGCATTCAGATAGTGAAGCTCAAAAAAATTTGGAAGAAAATCTTCAACAATTGAGAAATAGGGAGTCTGAACTGAACTCACAGGAAGAACAGATGCAAACAAGGTTGAAAAAAAATCTTGATAATTCAACAAAACAAAACATCGAGATAAGCTTGCAAGCTTGCATGAAGAACAGGATGTGATGCTGGACAAACAGATTTCCAGTAATTTAACTAGTTCTATTTTTGGCTTGACTTTATATTGGTTAGAGGCTTAGAGCTTCAGACTATTTTGAAGCACTTTTATCAAAACCCTGATAGGCCAATTTGACAGGAGTTATAGGGTCTGTTTGATTCCCTTTCCATAAAACTGTTTTCTATTGTTAAAAACAGAAAAACTAAAAGTATTGTTTGATTACATTATTATTTTATTTGGTTTTAAAACTCAAAAGAATAAAAAACTGTTTTCAAAACCTAATAAACAGAAAACTACTAAAAACTAAAAAGTGTTCTGAACTCTCAAAACAATTTTAAATAATTTTTTTTATAGATGAGAATCAAACAGGCCCATTATTTCCTTTTTTGAAGTTTTATGCCGCTGCTAAGTTGATCATGTACCTATATTAATTGAAATGATGATTGCTTTGCTTCTCTACAGTATTTGAAAGACCAGAGGCTTCCTCTCATGACATTTATTCCTCTGCAATCAGTTTGTGTGAAGCCAATAATTGAGAGATTGTGCACATTAGGTGGAACAGCAAAGCTAATTTTTGATGTCATTCAATATCCTTTTTCACTAATGACTTCTTTGAAGATCCTTTTGCGCTTTTTTCCTTCTACTTTAATTTTAATAATAACAAAAAGTAAGAGCTTTGCTCTTGTTATTTGAATTGTTTGTAAACAAAATGGGAACTTCCATATTATATTTTACCTTCTATAGTTGGCTTGTCCATGGGAATTACCCATCTCATTAATCTTACTGTGTTTTACCAAATTTTCTGACTGATGAACAATGTGAACATTGTCATAATGCTTGAATAATTTGGAATCTGATAACCCACACATATCTATTTTACTATGTGCTATTTGTATAGCCATTACATATTTTTGGTTTATGAGCTTTCTCCTGGCATTGAAGTTGTGTTTAAGCAGTGTGTAATCTCCTTCAAAAGGAAAAGGATTAACTAGGTCTTTTAATGGGCTCAGTTTTCATGTTTATCTTGGTTGTTGTTAAAAATATTAGGCAAAAAATTATATTATTCTTTTTCAATCAAAAGCAAACAATGACTTAAATAAAGAAAAATATTCCTAATCAAATTAGGAATCCTAAAACTATTTGATGAGATAATAACTGAATCAATCTAATCTAAGATAATGAGAATAACATAAATAAAGTTCTAATCCTAAAAATAATAATAAGATATATTTCTCAACAGTTATGAATTTGTAGCTTCCTTTCATCAAAATTCCCTCATACATAGTCAAATTTAAGACTTCCTAGAAAGACAAATGCACAAATTTTCCCTTTAATTTGGTGGTTTATCAAGCAACAAGCACAGCTCATTTATGTATTTTCTCTTTTGATTCTCTGTATTATTGTAGATCATCGCTATCCTCAATTTTTTTATGCTTATCATTTGTCAGTAAATTTTATGCTTTAATCAACTGCAAAAAGCTTTAAGTTTGATTCTGCCTTGGAGAAGGCAATTCTGTTTGCTGTTGGGAATACTCTTGTTTGTGATACTGATGAGGAAGCCAAAGTTTTGAGCTGGAGTGGTGAGAGGTTCAAAGGTGACAATGGACTTTCTTACTTTTTCTTTTTAAGTACATTTTCGGTTTTATTGTCATTCAAATATGTCAGCAGTTGAATCTAATGGAATTACTTTAATGTTTCTACTTTCCTCTATTATTTTACCTCTAGTTTCATATTAATATATATTATCTTTCCTAGAGGAGCTCACATATCTTTTTATTTTCACATAACGTTCTTTATGTTATGATTTTCTTTACCTGGAGTTTAAACTGTACTGTCTTATGTTCTTTGATTAGTTGTAACTCTGGAAGGAACTCTACTGACAAAGTCTGGCACTATGACTGGCAGCATTAGTGGTGGAATGGAGGCTAAATCAGAACAGTGGGATGACAAAGAGATTGGAAGTTTGTATCATTTTTAATTTTGGGTACTATTCAAACGAGTTTTCTCTAGCAATAACAATGCTGTTTTCCTTATTTAAAAGAGATTGGAAGTTTGTATCATTTTTAACGGAGTATGAAAATCAACAAAATCAACTCAAGTCTGCTCAAAATCTAGCAGAGGAGAGGCTAAGCTTGAGTAGCCTGTTGGGAATTAATAATAATAACAAAATAATATTGTTATTGGAAGCATGAATCTGTTGCATCAGATTTGAATTTTAGAGATTTAGTTTGTTTTTGAATTAGTCATATATATATGAGTTAACTAGTGGGTACATGATTTTAGGGATAAGTAGTTACTTTATTTTATTTATCTTTTATTTAATTATGTTTATTTCCTCTATAAAAAGAATTTGATTTGTACCTATCATCATGGAGCTATGAATAAAACAAAGTTCATGAGAAAAAAGAAAAGAAAAAAAAAATTATCCATGTTTCTTCCTCCTAAAAATCCTAACATAGCCATCATTCAAAATTAGAATATCAGTGCGTTCCTTATTCCCTTTTTTTCTTTTTCCTGTTTGACCTCAATTTCTGGAGGGGTTATAATAATGTTATTTGAGCCTGCAACCAAGCCCTTCTATGCTCTCCAAAAAATTGATGACATTTGAAATTGATGACAACTGAGTTTTCGTGGTTTTGACAGAAGCAAACCTGCTCCCACTTCCCATTTATTTTTTCCCCTTTGTGATTTTACTTGTTCTATTCTTTGCAGAGTGGAAATCACAATCAGAAGATTGTGAGAAGGAAATCCAAGAATTGGAGAAGCGTGCTTCTTCAGCCACAACAAGCATATCCAAACTTAATCATCAGATAAACTCTAAGGTTAGAGTGACAAGAATTCTGTTTTTCTCCCTATGACCACAATGTAACCCTACTTATCTGTTCTACGGTTTAAGCGATCTAGTTCAAGTTGGGAGGTCTCATGACGAGAATAAAACTTTCTTAACTAATGTATACCCAACAAAATTTTGAACTCAATACCTTGTCTATGAAGACTTAAGTAGCTACAGCTCCAACAAACCATTTGTTGGTTAATTCTGTTTTTAGTGTAACTTACATAATTTATAAATAGCTGTTGAAAATATATTTCATTGAATAAGATTGGATACATTCTACAATGAAGCTTGCATATAAATACACAAAGAAAGCACTTACTACATTCAATACTCATCTACTCAACCACTTATAATTAATATAGGAACCACACTGGCCAACTAACTTAATAAATGAGATTGACTAATTGAACACCTAATTTATGTTTCTCAACAATAGCCTAACACATCTTAAGACATTACTATTACTCATTCCCTATTGGGAGACACAGAAATTGGGATTGTTATTTTCCAAATCTGACAATAATCCAAAACATATATCTCTAGTTTTGATTTCCAAATATTATCTACTGCTATTATTTCTAGTACCTTGCTGCAGTCATTTGTATTGCATTCACATCATAGAATTGAAGAAAAGCCTAAACAACCTCTTCATAACATCTTTGATAGTTTTAACTATAAATGAACATAGTTTTAAAATTTATTTTCTATTTAGTTAAATGTTAATATGAACTCTGATGTTAAAGGATTGCACTAAAAGGTCTAGCAGCTACTATTCCTCTGAACAATTTGATAATTTCACTTTATTTAGCATTAGTAGTGGGAAGAAGTTTCTGTGTAACAGCCGAGGAAAAATTTAATTTTAATTGAGGTGAGTTATAATTCTAAGATTGGCAAAAGGAAGAGCAATTAACTTTGGAAAGAAAATTGTGAAGGAATGGTAAAGAATTTTGATGGAAATAAGTTGAGGAAGTGTAATTTTATTAGTGGGAAGGACCAAAGTGCAAGTTGGGAAATTATTTTGGTTGTAAATGAAATTAATTTAATTTGAGTTTAAGGCTCAAGGGACCAAAAGGGAATTATTGAGGGACTTAATTATGAATTTATGGGAAAATTGGAGTTCAATTAAGGGATTTTATAGAAAGGAAATAGAAAGTTTGGGGGAACAATTACAAATTCAGCCAAAGTTGATTTAACTTGATTTAAATGCTAGGGATGAGAGGAGAGTCGGCCAAGACATGAAATTTTAGAAGAATAAGAGTAACAAGGTCGGTGGAGAGGAGAAGAGGAGAAAGAGGAAGAGAACTTTGGCTTGCTTCAAATTGGGAGTGAAATCATCAAGTTTGGAAGCTTCAAACATCCAAGGTAGAGTTATTTTACTCTCCTCCTCCTTACAACTTCATTTTCTCCACAATTTTGTGATACTCTGTTTAGACGAAAATTGATAGGGCAACTTTGGGTGTGTTTTTGAGTCACTTAGAGTGGGAACTGGACTTCGATCCAGAAGGAGACATTGAAAAGGGGGATGTCAGGAATTTTTAGGTTGTGGCACATGCCAAATCCGACCACTGTAGGTGGCGGAATCCGCCGTTGAAGAGGTGCTGCCCGGAGCAGCGGAAAAACAGAGTGTGAAGGTGAACTTTGGAGGAAAAACTGGGCACGATAGAGAGAGAATTAGATATCGATCATCAATAAGCTTTTGTAGCTGGGGATGTTAGGAATTCGTCGGTGGTCGTATAGTTCAAATCCGACCACTGTAGGCGGAGGAATCCAGCAAACAGTGAGTGCTGCCAGAAAAACGGTAAAAACAGAGTCTTAGGAGAACTTTTGTGTTGTTCTCAAAACAAAAGGAGTTGGATTTTCTATTCTTCGATTCTTGTTTAAAGTAAAAAATTTGTGAACAAATTTCCTCAACTATAATCTTTAAATTCAGGTTCTAATCTCTCTAAATAATATTGTCTTGTTGATGAAGATTTTGTTCTGTTTTGGGATGTTTTCCGGCCAACTTTCCGGCGAGTTTTATGGTGCTGGGAGGTGCTAGTGAGAGAGAAGAGAAGGGAGTGCATGTTTGAGAGTGAGTTTTCAATGTTTGAAGGAAAGATGAAGTCAAAAGCATAGGAAGGGACTGATTTGAAACTGTCAAAAGGACCAAACTGCATTTCTGTTTTTGTTTTTAATATGTCTGGAAATTCTGTTTTATTTCATTATGGTCCTGATCAGATCACTATTGCTTTGTAAATGTAAATTTAGCTATTTTGGGCTAATTAAGCATTAAGTAAATAATGGGTTTGTTTATAAAGTCAATATATTTTATTGTTTCAGTTTAGTCCCTAAAGAGATGATATGAGTGGAAATTGTTTTGAATTGGATTATGAGTTTGAAATGGACTAATTGTGGCTTTGGAATTGAATGCCTTATTTGTGGATTATGTCATGATACCTGAGGGTGGAATCCCTCCCCTTTTATTCGCGATGAATATTGGGGTAACGGCTATGGTGGATTCCATAGTTGGCCTAAGGTGGATTCCTTAGGTGACAGGCTTGTTGGATTGTGCGCACACCGGGAGACGTTCCGGAAAAGCCTAGGTCGAGACGACCAAATTGATTTGAGATCATGACATTGCTTGTGGATATTAATTGTGTAATTTGAGGTATCTTGAGTATGAAATTATTTGATGATAATGAGATAAATGAATATATGATATTCTTATTAAAAATGTTATTATTGTGCAAGTGGATTTGATGAAGCTTAATTGAAAATGGAATTTGAGACCAAGTCAATTTGTGATAATAAAGTAAATAGATATGTTATATTGTTTTGTTAATTATTGCGATTAGTATTATGTAATTTAACTTTTGGATTAGCAAGATTGTTTAGAATGTGAATGTTGTTTGAGGATTGATGGTAAGAGAGAGTTTAGTAACTCTACTGAGAACTTTATTCTCACCCCATTCCATATATTTCAGTCCCAGTTGTGCAGGATCGAGCAGGCATAGAATCGGGTCAAGGAAGCAACCCGTCGCCTGAGGGTTTTCATCCTTCTACCTGATTTCTTTTTGTTTTGGTAGGTTTTAGTGTTTATTGTATATTCTGTATATATTCAGGGCTGTATCCGGATGTTATGTAACCTCTAGTTAATATATGTATGTTTTATTTTCTAGAGGTGTTACATTCTGCCGATCCTATACTTTCATATTTGCTTACTTCATCTTTCTTACTCCGTAAACTCTTACTATTTTACATTTAAGTTGTTTGGTTTATTTTGGTCTTAGCTTCTTTTTGTATCTTCTAGTTCTAATAACTCACTAATTGGTTTGTTTAAGGTTTTGATTGAGTTATTAGTTTGTATCATGAAACTTTAGAAAGAGTTATTTTAGATGCCTATAGACTGTTATAGTTATAGTGCACATATTGAATTTATTTTAGGTCAAATTGTAAATTTGGTCCCATATCTTTTGCTCAGTTTCAAATTTCGTCCCATATCTTTTTCTGTTGCACTTTTGGTCTCATATCTTTGGGCCAGTTTCCAATTTGGTCCTATATCTTTTTTGTTGCAGGTTTGGTCCCATATCTTTTGGTCAATTGCAAAATTGGTCCTATATCTTTGGGTGAGATGCAAAAGTGGTTCCATATATTTGCAAAATATGAGACCTATTGTACAACTTGACCAAAATATATGGGACCAAAAATGATATGGGACTGAATTGGGACGTTTTGCAAAGATATGGGACCAAAAGTACAATAGAAAAAGATATAAGACTAAATTGGGAACTCAGCGGAAGATATGAGACCAAATTTGCACTCTAACCTTTATTTCATGTTTTTCGTTTTTGTATCACATCTATCATTTGATGAAGCCACTAATTGGTTTGTTTAAGCTTTTGATTGAGTTATTAGTTTGTAACATTAAACTTCAGAAAGAGTTATTTTAGATGCCTGTAGGCTGTTATAGTTATAGTGCACATTTTGAATTTATTTTATGTTTTCCCTTTTTGCATCACATCTATCATTTTACTTTTTTGGTGAAACATCACATCTATCATGTGATGAAGCCATGTTTGTCATTTAAAATGCAGGTATGAGTAATACATACATAGAGACCTATGCATTGCTATTCTCCATCCACAGGTATATGTAATACATACATAGAGAGAGACCTATGCCTTATGAATGCTTAGAACTTTAGGTCTGTATCTTTTTACTTGATTTTATAAACATGGGTAAAATACAGGAAAGGTACCTGTGGTTTGGCCTAATCTAACTTTTATGACGTGTGGTTTCAAAAGTTGCACATTAGGTACCTGTGTGTTTCGCCGTTAAACAGAAGCAGTACTTGTGTAATTTTCCGTTAAATTTTTTACGAAAAAAGTAGTACTTGTGGTTTCAAAAGTTGCACATTAGGTACCTGTGGTTTTGCTGAAGCTTGAACTACATATTAGCTTCATATTTTGAACATTAAACGATGAAACCCAACACTCTCTTCATCTTCATCATCATCTTCTTCCCATAAACTCAACAAACTCTCATTTCTCATACGAATTTCAAATTCCACTCATCAAATTAAATCAGAAATCACACACACACACATAGATATACATTAATCAGAAATCACCTGAATTATCATCTCCAAATTTCTTGGCGGATTTTGAAGCAATTTCAAAGATTTAGGGTTTCTAATTTGATTTGATGAAATTAGGGTTGTTGAAATTGCAGATCGAAGAGGGTTTTTGTAATACCCCAAGGTACCATGTTAGACATTAGAGTATTAGACTTAGCATTTGACTTAAAAGTAAATTGTGTAGTTAATCTAGAAGTCCTTATGAGCTTGTGGTTAAATTTTGAGAGCAACCTGACAAAAAAATTTTATCCGTGTTTCATTTTAATTTTATTATAAGACACTTTTGAGTAAGAAATAATAAATTATAGATATAATATTTTTGAAAGGAAAATATATATTTGGAACCTACTATTTTCAATGAATCCAACAATATAATTTTTTTCAAAAATCTCTATTTTTAGAACTTTTGAGTTTTAGGGACTGTTTTGAAAGAATTTAAATGTTTTTGGGCAATACTATGGATCTAGCATCTTTCTCCTTACATCAGAATTACTTTTTTGCCCCCCAAATTTGGCCAAAATAGCAAAACAACCCTTTCTTTAACGGAAAATTACACAAGTACTGCTTCTGTTTAACGGCGAAACACACAGGTACCTTATGTGCAACGTTTGAAACCACACGTCATAAAAGTGAGACTAGGCCAAACCACAGGTACCTTTCCTGTATTTTACCCTATAAACATTTCTGGGTTAAAGGGTAATTTTGGTCCTTTATGTTTCAAAATGTTCAAATTGGTCATAAATGATGACAAAATGCTTCATTTTAGTCTCAAACTATTGAGTATGGTCGTATTTCTCTTGTTTCAAGTTCGAATTTGACAAGTTTAGAGTTGCATATTGTTCTCAAATAGTACTTCCTTATCCAATTGAAGTTGTCAACAAGCAAGGTCAAATCGGTCCAGAAAGTAGATCACTTGTTTCACAGTCAAACAAGCAAAATTGATCATATCTCTCTCGTTTCAAATTTGAATGCGACGAATTCAGAGCTACAAGTTACTCTTTACAAGTCCTTTGAACTTGAAATGAGAGACGAGAGAAATATCACTAAATTCAATAGTTTTGGACCAAAATGAAACATTTTGCTAATATTTAGGACCACTTTGAACATTTTGAAACATAAAGAACTAAAATGAACATTACAGCATACATTTAGAATCAAAATGACCCTTTGATCAACATTTCTGTAACCTAAGATTGAATTGCAATGTATGGCCTGCTTATCAAGTTCCATTAACCCCACTTATTTTTTATTTTCAGTTATAAGCCTTCACCGTTTTTCATATTGGATGAAGTTGATGCTTCATTAGACAACTTAAACTTTGCCAAGTTAGCTGGATTTATTCGTTCCAAATCTTGTGAGGGAGCAAGGGCTAGTCAGGATGCTGATGGTAGCAGCGGTTTTCAAAGTATTGTGATATCCCTGAAAGATAGTTTTTATGATAAAGCTGAAGCATTGGTTGGGGTTTATGCTTCACACTTGATAGTTCTAAATTTCAATATGCATTAATGTCTAAATTTCTAAATTCCTACCAAGTTGACATGGTGCACAATAATTTGCTTTCTGCAGCTGTTCCAGAACACTGACATTTGACCTCACCAAATAGCGGGAGTCCTAAAATTCATATGTAGGCCACATTGGATAATTTAGGGGTGTTTAAAATCGAACCAAACTGATTTGACCAAATCAAACCGAAGGAAAAAACAAACTAAACTGAACAATGAGCAATTTGGTTTGGTTAAAAATGCATCAAAATTGGATGGTTTGGTTCGGTTAACAATTTGGACATATAATTAACTGAATTGACTGCTAATTTTTATATATAGTTTTTTTTTTTACTTATATTGTGTTATACGTAATTATATTTAATAAAAAAATTTTTTTATTGTAATTTAATTTTATCATGTTTTTTATGTTATTTTATTGAATCATAAAAATTTCTTAACTCATACAACAACTAACTACTATTGTCATTACAATTTTATTCTCTCAAATTACTAATTTTTTTTGTCATTTACTTATTTTTTTAATCTATTCTATAAATTATACTTACTACAAAAAATTATTTTGTTTCTTTCTAATTAATTAATAAAAACAACTAATAAGCTTTTTAACTGCTCAAATCGACTATTCAAACAACTTATTTATTGGTTTGGTTTGATTTGGTTTTAAATAAATTATTTTTAACGGCTTGTTAAGAACTACTTCAAATTAATGTGAATAATTCGATTAAAAATTTCGTTCAAAATTGTCCAAATCGTCTAACAAATACCCTTATTGGATATTATGCCTCCTATGTGAAATTGTGCATGTAGGACTTAGTTGCATCCATCTTTCTTTGTATATCCCATCCTCATCCCTCGCGTTAAGGTTCTTTCCCTTTTATAATAAATATAAAAAAGCAATAAAAAAACAAATGGGGGCTAAATGTATTTTCACCTCAAACACTAAAAAAAGTAAAAGTAAAAATCACCACCGTCGCAAAACGAAGATGACCTACAAGGTTGGGCAACAAAAAAAGATGACCTACAAGGAAATAAGTAGCTAAACTCACCCCTAAACACCCTTAAAGCTTCAAAAGTCGTCATTGGCAGATGAATCCATTGCTAATTTCGATGACTCAACCCCGCCGCTGGCTCTTGCTATAGATTCTGAAGATCTAACGATGACGACAACTCTTATTGTTATAGCTCCGACATTCTCTGAAAACTCACTTCCTCTCTTCTCTTCTTCAATCTCGCCGCCGACACTGCCCTCATCTTCTTCCCTTAATTTGCTCCATGTAGTATATCATTTTCAAAATGTTTCCTCATTGCAGATGAAAATTCAAAATCTTTCCTAAATAGTAATGAATCAAAATTAATTTAACGGGAGAAAAATAGAGAAATACTTGAAGTTACGGATCAATGCGGCTATCATAGCACCTCGAAAAATATTGGGAGTTCGGTTTTTTTGGTCAATTTTTTTTTTTATTTTTTAACTCAGTCGAACCGAATCAATCAGTTTTCATGATATGTCTCCCTTGCTTCTTTGTCTTCACTCTCATTACACGTCACCTTTGGAGACAACAACTCTAGGTTCTTGAAGGCGCACCCTCTCTTCTTACCTTTGTGGTTAAATTGCACTAAGACACTATAAAGGAAACAATATAATTGCTGAAAAGATGCTCAATACATTATTTAGAATCAATGGGAATAAATACGAAAATGATAACAGAAAAGGAATGTTCTGAAAGCTTCTATTTTAACCACTTAAATGACAGTAAGGCATAGCAGAGAGAGAGAATGGACAGGTGTCTACTAGACTGAATATTCATTACATAGATGATTAGAACTACAACTAATTGAGTGATTAACCTTTATCTCTTACACCCCCTGCAAACTCAAGGGTGGAGAAACCACCTTGAGTTTGGAATGAAGAAGATAAAATTATTGCTTGGGAAGAGGTTTAGTAAGAACATCGGCAAGTTGATCTTTAGCAGAAATGTGAGTGATGGAAATGACATTCTTCTGAACTTTTTCACCCACAAAAAACAAATCAACCTCAAAGTGTTTCGTGCGAGAGTGACAAATTGGATTCCCAGCAAGCAAGACAATACTTTGTTTGTCACAAAAGTTCAAGGGAGGTTCTTTGTGAAGAGGAAAGTGCAATTCAGTGGGAAGAGATTGAAGCCAAATGATCTCAGAGATGACTAAGGCCAAAGCTCGATACTCAACCTCAATTGACGAATGAGAAACCACAGGCTATTTCTTGGAAATCCAAGACACGAGGTTTCCACCAAAAAAGACACAGTAGCTAGAAGCGGAACACCGATCAACCAAGTCGGAAGCCCAGTCAGCATCACACAGAGCAGACAACCACAAATTAGAGCTAGGATGAAAAACTAATCCCATGTGTATAGTGCCTTTAAGATACTGTGAAATCCTCTTAACCGCAATCCAATGTTGTAACAAAGTCATATTCATGAACTGACTGGCCTTGTTAACAGAGAAGGACAAGTCAGGCTGAGTAACACAAATGTATTGAAGAGAACCAACAATGGCACGATATAAGTGAGGATTATCAAACACTTCAGTGTTGTCATCAGTCAACTTAGTACCTGAAGCCATTGGAGTGGACTGAGGCTTAGCATCAAACATAGAAGTTTTGTGCAGTAAATCATTGATATGCTTGGACTGGTTGAGCATCAAGCCTCCATTTGGCATGTGGGTAACTTGTATACCTAGAAAAAAAAAATTAAGAGGACCCAAGTCCTTCAAGGAAAACTGACTATGAAGAGTAGCAATCAAGGTTGAAATCTGAGATTCATCACTTCCTGTGATGATAATATCATCAACATACACAAGAATATAAGGAAGAAGTAGTGCTGCGAATAAACAGTGAGCAATCACTTCTAGCACCAACAAAACCCAAGCTGAATAGAGTTGAAGCTAATTTCTCAAACCAAGCACGAGGTGCTTGGCGAAGTCCATAAAGAGACTTGTGCAATCTACAGACAAGAGAGCCATCACCCTAAATGAACCCTGGTGGTGGAGTCATATACACATCTAACATCGTCATGGAGGTCACCATTGAGGAAGGCACTATTGATGTCTAGTTGTCGAATGGGTCATTTGTGAGAGACAACAATGGAAAGAACAACACGAACTGTGGCAAGTTTGATAACAGGGCTAAAGGTTTTTGAGAAATCAAACCCCAGTTGCTGCAAGAAACCTTTGGCAACCAACCTTGCTTTATAGCGATTGACTGTCCCATATGGGTTCTCTTTGACTCTAAATACCTACTTGCAGCTAATTGGTTGTTTCCTAGAGGGAAGAGAAACAAGGGACCAAGTGTTGTTCTTGAGAAGAGCATAGTATTCTTCTTCCATAACCAATATCCAATGGGGTTGACTTAAGGCAGCTTTAACTGAAGTTTGTTCAATGGAAGCACTATACAACTTTGGCTTTCGAATCTCAACTTTGCCTCTAGTGGTCATGGTATGAGTGTTAGTAGCAGGAGGTTGTTAGGATGGTAGAGAGACCAACATTGGAAGGAATCATGTAACGAGTGGAGCTAGATGAACTGGAACCAACAGAGGAGGTAGTGGAAGAATAATGTGAAGGTGAAGAATATGGGGTGGTAGAGGAAGAACTAGAAGTACCTGCAATCTACATGGAAGAAAAACTTGGAGAAGCACGATGATTAGGTGTTAATAAGTCAATAGAGGGTGTGCTAACAATAGATGAAGAGGTGGAAACTAATGGGATTGAGGGAGTGAAAGAAGACACGACAGAAGAAGGAATGGGAGAAGAAGAGTGAGTAATTGTGGAGGCAAATGGAAATGAGTGCTCATAAAAAATAACATGTCTAGAGATATATAAACGACCTAAAGCATCTAGACACTTAAAACCATTAGGTTGGTTGCTGTAACCAAGAAAATTGCAAGGGGAAGAGCGATATTGAAGTTTATTTGAACTGTAAGCACACAAATGAGGATAACAAGTGCACCCAAAAGTTTTAAGAGTAGAGTAGTCAGGAAGCTTACCAAAAATAGAAGAACAACCACGAGTGGAATGATCAGACAAAACAGAAGTTATGGGAAGAGATGCAAAAGAAGAACTGGAGAATGAAGAGTGCAGAGGCAAATTTTGGAAGTAGTATAATCCATCTTTAACTATCCCTCGGAGCAATACTTTCTGGGTATCCTGACATTTGATTAAATAATGATTAGAATGGAATTAAAAAAAGACACGATTATCAGTAGAAAATTTTGACACACTTAACAAAGTTTTGTTCACACTAGGTGCAAAAAGAAGGTTTTGAAGAAAGAGAGGTTTGGAAAGATTGCCAACAGAAGGATGAATTTCAGCACAATTAATATGACTAAAATTACTACCAGAACCATCAGCTAAACTAATTTTTTCATTACCAATGTAAGTTGAAGCACGCCCAAGAGAGGACAATGAGGATGTCACATGGTTGTTGGCACAGGAATCTGGGTACCAATCGCCATCAAAACTACACTGAGTAGAGGCAAACATAGCATGAGCAAGAGTATTAAAATTATTATTACCAAAAGAGGGTCGAGAGCCATTGAAGAAAGGAGCAGTGGATCTCATGAAGGATGGATTTGTTGGGAATTGTAGGGGCCTAACACAGCGGAAGCAAATATAGAATTAAAATAAAACACGCTAGGTCCTAAAATTCCCAAACGGATCCGCTAGTAGAATTTAAAACTTTTAAGATAGTGGTATACCTCACGAGTTTCAATCGATTGGTTGAACAAGGCGTGTCCAAGGAGCCCACTCCCAGCGTTCTCCCTCTGCCAGTAATCCNTCTCCAACAGGATTTCCTTGAGAAAATGAGCTAACATAGTTCTAGTTGAACCTATGATGGCATTGTCATGCCGTATGGCCAACATGCCCACAAACTTGACAGTGAGGCCTACTACCATTAGGACCACGTCCACCTCTGCCACGAGCCCCACGAAAGTTGCCTCGACCACCAACAAAACGAGGATTAGGAGAAAAGGATGGATTAGAAGAATATGGTGTGGGAGAGGGAGAGGGTTTTGGAGAGCTAGAGGAAGCAAAATTAGATGGTTTGGATGGTTTGGGAGAGCTTTTAGCTAAATTAGCAGTGGCAGTGGTGAGAGGTTCTTTACGAAATTTATCAAGTCGTTCTTCATGAGCAAGCAAGAGGCTCTCAATGGTAGTGATAGGGTAAGGATCTGTGCGTGAGGTGACAGAGACAACAAAGATAATATACTCTTCAGGAAGACCCTCAAGAATTGCCTCAACATGGTCAGAAGTGGAGAGTGAAGCTCCAACAGAGGCAAAGTTGTCAACAACTTTCTTAACCTTTAACAAGTATTCAGAAGCAGTGAGAGTACCCTTTTTAATAGTACGCAATTGAGTCTTATATTGATGAACTTTAGCTTGAGTGTGAGAAGCAAATAGTTGTTCAAGTTGTTGCCAAACCTGGAAGGAATACTCGCAGCCTACCATTCGAGTAAGCATGCCAGTTGACATAGAAGCAAGTAACCACGACATGAGGAGTTGATCCTGCTACTCCCAGTTGAGATAATCTTCATTGAATTGACCTTGTTGTTCATCGGCATCAGAGCTAAATTTGGATGAAATGACATGGGCACCCAAAATGAATTTTTGTAACTTGTATCCTTTGATAGTAGCCATACCCTGCTGCTTCCATGGCAAATAGTTATCTTCATCGAGTTCAATAGAGACTGGGTGAGGGTCGAAATTGGAATTCACATTTGTGATAGTAACAGATGCAGGAATTTGTGGAGGAGCAATTTGGGAAGGAGCAATGGTGGAGCTGGCAGACTCAGCTACCAGGCTTTAATACCATATAATTGTTGAAAAGATACTCAATTCATTACTCAAAATCAATGTTAATAAATACATAAATGCTAATAGAAGGAATGTTCTGGAAGCTTCTATTCTAACCACCTAAATGACAGCAAGACACAGTAGAGGGAGAATGGACAATTGTCTACTACATCAAATATTCATTACACAGATGATTAGGACTACAACTAATTGAGTGATTAACCTTTATCTGTTGCAGAGACACCTTGAGTTTTAAGTTGGGGGCAGAAAATATCCTTGAATTTTAAAATTTGACAGATTGACCCTTTGAGTATTTAATTGTGCACACTAGGACCCTTGAGTTTTAAAACTTGACAGATAGACTCCTTGAACTTTCAATTTTGTTCACTTAACACCCCTAAATAACTTCACTTTTTAAAAAATTCAAGGGTCTTAAGTGAACAAAGGTGAAAGCTCAAAGGGTTTGTCTGTCAAGTTTTGAAACTCAGGGGTCTTAAGTGATCACAGTTAAAAATTTAGGGTGTCTATCTGTCAAGTTTTAAAATTCAGGGGTATTTTCTGGTCCTGACCCTTGATCGTGGTTGTTGGGAACATAGGAAAGGCTTGCCCATTTTCGCTCTTGATGTTGTCGTTGGTTTGAAGCCTCTGGCTCAAGGAAGATGAGAGAGAAATTTGCGATGTGTCACGGTTTCAGCTTGAGCTAAGAATGGACTTGGAGGAGAGTTTCATGGATGAGGGAGTAGAAAAAGACGAGAGTGGTGAAGTAGAAGAAGAGCTCGCTTGTGCTATTATGATGATGAGGATGATGATTATGGGGTCTCTCAGCTTCTATTCAAGTTTCTCTCTGTGGTGAAAATGTTGGATTATTTTATAATATTCAATGTGGCCCATGTGACTAATAGACCGAGTCTAATTAAACGAGGTCCAATGTGATGGTTGTTGGCCTTAAAAGGAACTAGAGCCTAGTAGGGTTTTATATACTATTCCCTCTTCCTTCATGACATGATGAGCCTCACATTTGAGATAAGAGGATAAGGCAATAAGAGGTTCTCAACCATCAGAGAACATGTAGAGGAGAAGGGCAAAGGGAAGAAACTCCCTTCAAGGTTTCAAGATCAAGAAGTGATAATAGGCCCAATAATTAGGAGGCCCAATTGGCAGAAGATGCCCTTGGCCCAGCGCGCCATAGGCCCACAAGCCATCAAGGAGCCCTACACAAATAAGGAAATAGTGACTCACTTATCCTTAATTAACAAAACAATATCTTCCTACATGATATAGGAAAGATTATGATTCACCTCCCATATCACTCAAGATATCTCTTCTACAATCAAGGAAGTTGGTTGGGTTGGGACTCTCCTCAATAAGCCTATAAATACAAGATGGTAACCCTATGAAAGGTACGTAACTCATTACTCACACGCTACTCATGCTAGCTCATACTCTTACTAACTTAAGCTTCGGAGGTGAATCACAGGGGAACCCCCTGTGGTTCATTGTCTTGCAGGAAAATCTTGCAGCGAACTGGGAAACGACCCCCGGCCAAATCCTGGTTCATCAAGAATCAAGGTACACATATTTCTTCTACTCATTAAGTTTTGAGTATTAAAGTTTTATCTTACAATTGGTATCAGAGCAAGATTGTAGTTTTTCAGATTTGATTTTATTAGGGTTTTTCCTATAATCATCCTTGAAGGAAAATTTGTATAATTATGGTGAATAAATCAAAGATGAAGCTACAATTAAATTTTATACCAATAATTGCTTTCGCTGCTGTGTAGTTAGTTTTACATATATAATGACATTAATTTGGGATTAAAGAAGAAACACACATGAAGGTTTTATGCGAAAGAAGGCAGAATCGCGCAAGGGAAATTTCAGATACTGAATGTATTTTGCTCTTGCAATTAATATATATGTTGTGCTTGTTGCCGTTGCTTAGAATCAAATCGTGAATGAATGTTTCTGTGCGTCGTTATATAGTATGGAAATTATAGAATATATATATATATAAGTTGGATGCATGGATACTGCATGTGGGTTTTGGCCATAGATTAGTTAATGTTTATATCTTATATTATATGGCTTCACCCCTTTCTGGTGGTCCATATTTAAAACTATAGTCTATGAAATTAAGAATAAGAGAAAATTTACTATTTGGTCTCTCTTTCTTTACTAAGTTAACAATTTAGTCCCTTATTTATTTTAACGGGCACGCAAAGCAACTAGTATATATAATGTATATGTAAATTTTATCAGTGGGCCCTACAAATGCTTTATTTATAAACAAATGAATATGCATAGGCAATTAAATATGGGCGTTGGGTTTCAAATTTAGCTTTTGGGGTTTAATAAGTTCATATATATATATATTGAAATGATTTATTCATGTAATAATGAATATATAAATTAAAGTTAATATTTGGAGTGATATATGTAAATATATATAAATTATATATGTGTTGGTTGAGGATTACTCTTGTACATGTCTTATTAAAGTTTAAGGAATTAATGTTTGGACATTGAATGAAAGATGTATGGATAAACTCATATATCTTATTAATGTTATCATTGTCATATATATGATATTGGAATTAAGATATATGAATTAAAGTTTTGAAATAGTTACTTTTATATGTACATAAATGTTATATAAGTATTGAAATTCTGGAATAGTTTTTCAATCTTATATGTATTGTTGTACAAATGAAATTGGAGATTTAATATCTCAAATAAAGTTTGCATATATTAAATATTTAAATGAAAGAAGAGCTTGTTAGTCACCAAAGTGGCTTAGCTTGAGAGGTATTTAGATATTTAATTATGTATATCAATTGTTCATGATAATGTGATGCAATTAAATTATATGAAAGGTTATATTGAACAATTGAGATTATTAATTATAATACTAGGAGATCACCCAAAGGTGGATCATTGCTTATGATTAGTGACATTTAAAGAGATTCATTAATATGATTTGCAAATGTGTTTGTATATCCAAAGATAACATACATGTTGACTATAGTATTTTTGATAATCCATTAAAGTTTGATCCTATTTGCATCAATATAATTGGTTAAGGTTATGTATTTAAGGATTGCCCAAAGGTGAACTTATTTACATAATTAAAGTTTACGATTTACCTGCATCCATTTATATTTTCTCAAAGCATTAACGTGTGAGTTTGTATAATGTTTGCAATTTCCATTAATTTGTTCGGTATGGGAAATGTATTGGTCAAGTTGGATGGATTGCACTATGCATATTAGTTTGAAAAGATCTAGTTTCAACTAGGTATTATGGATTTAGACCTTACATTAGTTTTTGATAAAAACCTACAACCACTAATGAGATAGTACTGAACCTGACAAGTCTCTTTATGGGGTTTGGAAGCGGTCTAATAGGTTGAGGTTGAACTTGATGAAAATGATGATGACATAAAATGTTAATTCATTCATGCCTAAGATGAACAATGCAAAGGAGTTCATGTTGAAAATTAAAGAACACTCCCATTTGGACATAACTGATAAGTCCATTGTTTCTAACTTGATGAATGAGCTAACGACCAAGAAATTTTGTTGGTTATAGTCGATTCATGATTATGTGACAAGTATGGTAAACTTGGCTGCAAAGCTGAGATTAATGGGTATGAAAGTGAGTGATTTCTTCTTAGTACAGTTTATTATTAACTCACTCCCTCTTGAATTTGATAAGTTCCAAGTAAATTATAACACCTTTAAAGAAAAATGGAATTTTCAAGAAAGTAAGGCTATATTGATTCAAGAGGAAGGGAGATTAAAGAAATTTGAAGGAGCATTATGTTAATCTCACATTCCATAAAGAAGCTAATAGTAGCAAGTTAAAATATGAAAGGAAAGACAAGAAAAGTGATAAAGCAACAATGTAAGTTTTAATGCTAAGATTGGAAACAATACCTTTTGGTTGCATAAAGGTAATGCCTTTTATGGTTCAAGTATTTTAATTGACAACTTGTATTGTTTTAATTTTGATGTTAATTTTGTTGAATCTTTATTTCATGTTGAACATAATATAGTTAACACATAATGAATGTTCTGTTTTCTTATGGCATCAAAGGTTAGGTCATATATCGAAAGAAAGGATTTTGAGGTTAGTTAAAAGTGAAATCTTACCTCAATTGGATTTTGTTGACTGTGATGTGTGTATAGATTGCATTAAATGTAAGCAAACTAGACACATTAAAGAATTCAGCCATAAGAAGCAGTGAACTTCTTGAATTGATACACACTAATATTTGTGGTCCTTTTGATGCTCCGTCTTGGAGTGGTGAAAAGTATTTCATTACCTTCATTGATGATTACTCACGGTATTATTA
Source organism: Chamaecrista fasciculata (assembly GCA_003254925.1). NCBI lineage: Eukaryota > Viridiplantae > Streptophyta > Magnoliopsida > Fabales > Fabaceae > Chamaecrista > Chamaecrista fasciculata. The sequence continues at coordinate 35,298 of QANZ01034285.1, forward strand.
TTTATATTTACTGCATAAAAAGTCTCAATTTGTGGATGTCCTAGAGGTGTTCATAAATGAGGTAGAAAGGAAGTTAAATAAAAGAGTGAAAGTTGTGGAATCTGATAGGGGTGATGAATATTATGGAAAATTTAATAAAAGTGGACAGTGTCCAGGTCCATTTGTAAAGTTTCTTCAAAGTCGTGGCATATGTGCTCAATACACAATACCTGGTACACCTCAACAAAATGGTGTAGCTGAAAGGCGGAATTGTACTCTTATGGAAATGGTTAGGAGTATGTTAAATTACAGTACTGTACCTTTATCCTTATGGATGTATGCATTAAAGACTGTTGTATACCTACTTAATAGGGTTCCTAGTAAGACAATTCCTAAGACCCCTTATGAATTGAGGACTGGAAGGAAACCAAGTTTGAGGCATCTTCATGTGTGAGATTGTCCAGCAGAAATAATGATTTATAATCCGCATGAAAAGAATATTAATGAAAGAACCACTAGTGGTTATTTCATTGTCTATCTTGAAAAGTCAAAAGGGTATAGATTTTATTTTCCTAATCATAGTATAAGAATAGTTGAGTCTGACAATGCTCGATTCATTGAAAATGGTCAATCTAGTGGGAGTAGTGATCCACGTAAGGTGGAAATTAAAGAATTTCAAGGAAAACACATAGTGTTTCTTCTTCTGTTGTTGTTTCTCTTGTTGTATCACGGTCTAACAACATGTCAAAACAACAAAATAATATTTCAAATCCAGTGATATTAATGATGAATTAGCTATTAATGAATAAGTGGTAAATGAGTAAGAGTTGCTATAAGAAATAGTAGTATAAAGGTCTACAAGGGAGAAAAGACTAGCTATTTCAAGTGATTATGTTATTTACTCACTTGAACATGAATGCGACTTGAGTATTAACTTAGATTCGGTCTCATTTAAAGAAGCCATGAAATGCAGAAATTCTGAAGAGTGGTTCAATGCTATGAAAGAAGAGTTGAAATTAATGGATGACACCATAGTCTGAGATCTAGTTGTGTTGCCTGAAGATTCAAAACTAGTAGGTTGTAAATGGGTCTTCAAGACCAAACGAGACTCTAAGGGCAACATAGAAAGGTACAAGATCAAACTTATTGCCACAAGGTTTTACTCAAAAGATGGTATTGATTGTAAAAAAATCCTCTTAGTTTCAAAGAAGGATTCTTTAAGAAATTTTTATGGCTTTGGTGGCTCATTATAATTTAGAGCTTCATCAAATGGATGTAAAAACCGTCTTTCTTAATGGTGACTTAGAAGAGAAAATTTATATGGACCAACAAGAAGGTTTTGTGACCACAAATAATGAAAAGTAAGTGTGTAAATTAAATAAGTCAATATATTGACTAAAACAAGCTTCCCGACAATGGTATCTAAAGTCCAATAATACCATTGTATCATATGGTTTTGTAGAAAACACTGTTGATCAGTGTATATACATGAAGGTCAGTGGGAGAAAATTTATTATATTGCTTCTATATGTTGATGATATTCTTCTTGCTACTATTGATATTTGCTTGTTACATGATATAAAAAAATCTTTCTAATAATTTTGAAATGAAATATATGGACAAGGCATCATATGTGATAGAAATAGAAATATTCTATAATAAATCACAATTAATGTTAGAATTGTTTCAGAAATGATACATTGACAAAGTATTAGAGAGATTTAGGATGCAAAATTGCTCTGCAAGGATAGTTCCAATTCAGAAAGGGGACAAAAAAAATGTGTCTGAAGAATGATTTGGAATGAAAGGTAATAGAGTCTATTTCATATGCATCTATAGTTGGGAGTTTAATGTATATTCAAACATGTACTTGGCAAATTTTCAATTTTGCTGATGAAATGTTAGGCCGATATTAAATTAATCCTAGAACAGGCCATTGGAAAGTTACAAAGAAAATTCTAAGATATTTGCAAGGCATTAAGGATTATTTACTCACATATAGGAAGTCTAACCATCTTGAGGTAGTACGTTGTTCGGATTCAGATTATGCTGGTTATGTAGATTCAAGAAAAAATTTACATTTGTCATATGTTTTACTGGCTGGAAGAGTCATATAATGGAAAAGTGAAAAGTAGACTGTCTTTGCTATTCTTACTATATAAGTTGAATTTGTGGCATGCTTTGAGGCCACTATTCATGAATTGTGGTTGCAGAACTTTGTCTTAGGTCAAAGTATTGTCGACAGTATAGCTAGACCGTTAAGATTTTATTGTAAAAGTTTCGCAACTATTTTCTTCTCCAATAATGATAAGTATTCTAAGGGTTCAAAGCACATGAATTTGTAATACTTATCTATTAAAGAGGAGGTGCAAAATCAAAAGTGTCAATAGAGCATATTGTACTGGTTTAATGATAGCGGATTCGCTAACGAAATGATTACTGCCCAAAACATTTATTGGTCATATTGAAAGAATGGGCATTATAGATAAGTCCTTGTTAGTATGATATTCGAACATGTATATATACATTAAATAATCTTGCTCTATTTCATATGCATCAATAGTTGGGAGTTTAATGTATATTCAAATATGTACTTGGCCAATTTTCAGTTTTGCTGATGAAATGTTAGGCCGATATTAAATTAATCCTAGAACAGGCCATTGGAAAGTTGCAAAGAAAATTCTAAGATATTTGCAAGGCATTAAGGATTATTTACTCACATATAGGAAGTCTAACCATCTTGAGGTAGTACGTTGTTAGGATTCATATTATGCTGGTTATGTAGATTCAAGAAAAAATCTACATTTGTCATATGTTTTACTGGCTGGAAGAGTCATATAATGGAAAAGTGAAAAGTAGACTGTCTTTGCTATTCCCACTATATAAGTTGAATTTGTGGCATGCTTTGAGGTCACTGTTCATGAATTGTGGTTGCAGAACTTTGTCTTGGGTCTAAGTATTGTCGACAGTATAGTTAGACCGTTAAGACTTTATTGTGAAAGTTTCGCAACTGTTTTCTTCTCCAATAATGATTAGTATTCTAAGGGTGCAAAACACATGAATTTGTAATACTTATCTATTAAAGAGGAGGTGCAAAATCAAAAGTGTCAATAGAGCATATTGTACTGGTTTAATGATAGTCGATCCGCTAACGAAAGGATTACTGCCCAAAACATTTATTGGCCATGTTGAAAGAATGGGCATTATAGATAAGTCCTTGTTAGTATGATATTCGAACATGTATATATATACGTTAAATAATCTTGCTCGTTTGGTTATGACACTTATGAATTCAATTAAAGTTGTATTTTGCATAATAGTTATTCACGACAAATAGTTGCATGCAGTAATGTTTGTGAGACAACAATAAAAGTTCATAATTAAAATGTTGTCAAATTAAAGTTGTTATGAGTTATTTTAATTTGTGGTACATGGATGGAATCAAGTCATTATGAACTTGTGACCGCCATGATCCGATCTTTTCAATTCAGATTAAAGATGGCTTGTTAGATTCAATTTATAGTGTGCAATTAAAGTTGTTGAATCTTCAAGTCGTAAAATGGGCCAAGTGGGTGAATATTGGATTATTTTATAGGCCAAAGTCCTATTTTGATCCCCCAGTTATGCTCAGTGTTCCAAATTAGTCCCCCAGTTATTTTTCGTTCCATATTGGTCCCCCGATTATGCAAAACTTAGCAAAGTTGGTCCCTCTAAAAGTTTTCATCCATTTTTCTGTTAAAAAAAAAGACAAAATTGACTTTTTACTCCTAAAAGTTTAATTTTTTTTCATCAAGGACCTTTTCCTCTATAATAAAACCAAAATGTAAGAAATAAAGAATAAGCGGGAGATTTTAGTTTATTTCACCGCAATAACCCACTCTCTCTCACTCATCACGAATTGCAAGTTCCTCTTCTCCTTCTCCTTCCCAATTCCACTCTTCTTGATAATCAATTCAAAACTCACCATCTTGCTCTATACTTCCATGGCGGCGATTTCTGTTTCTTCCCTCAGAATCTCTTTAAATTGCGACCTCGCGTTGCTCTTGATAGGATTTATCACTCGCTGGAGAAAAATAACAAATGGAATAAGATCAAATTTCACGAATCGCAAACCCTAACTGTTAGATTTGGGGATAAGATGGAAATCGAGGCTGAAATTTTCCACTTGTGTGGAATTTCTAAAATAGGTAATTATGAATAGAGATTAGAGTGTACCTCTCGAAGAAACTGTGTGGGAAATATTGGCGAGGTGGTAGCCATTGGCTTCTGTGATTCTTAAATGGAAGAAAGCGTTGTTGGCTGATGAAGTTGTTGGAGAAGGAGAGACGAGGTTGCTTTGAAATGCTTCGAATCTGCTTTCTCCCAACTCTATCATTCCCACTTCACCTCTTTCATCTATCAATTCCATCTCGTCGTTGTCTCCATAATCTCCTCGTCGTCTCTCAATTCGACGCATCTGCGCCAATTCTTGACGGAGAAATCACTGCCGTTGTCTTCGTAGGAGAAAAAAACGCTTGATTTGGAGCCGGAGGAACTTGCACTTCGTGATGAGAGAGAGAAGTTTGATTTTGTGGTGAAATAAACTAAAATCTCCCACTTATTTTTTCTTTCTTACATTTTAGTTCTATTATAGAGGAAAAGGTCCTTGATGCAAAAAATTTAAACTTTTAGGACTTAAAAATTAATTTTGCCTTTTTTTTAACAGAAAAGGTCCTTGATGCCAAGTTTTGCATAACTGGGGGACCAATATGGAATGAAAAATAACTGAGGGACTAATTTGGAACACTAAGCATAATTGGGGGACCAAAATAAGACTTTGGCCTATTTTATAATATTTCATTATATGGCCCATGTGACTAATGGACTGGGTCTAATTAAAGGAGGCCCAATGTGATGGTTGTTGGCCTTAAGATGAACTAGAGCCTATTAGGGTTTTATATACCCTTCCCTCTTCCTTCATGACATGATGAGCCTCACATTTGAGATAAGAGGATAAGGCAGTAATAGGTTCTCAATCATTAGAGAAGAAGGGCAAAGGGAAGAAACTCTTTTCAAGATTTCAAGATCAAGAATCAAGGTACACATATTTCTTCTACTCATTAAGTTTTGAGTGTTAAAGTTTTATCTTACAATTGCTATCAGAGCAAGGTTGTAGTTTTTCAGATTTGATTTTATTAGGGTTTTTCCGATAATCATCCTTAAAGGAAAATTTGTATAATTGATGAAGCTACAATTAAATTTTATACCAATAGCTTTCGCTGCTATGTAATTAGTTTTACATATATAATGACATTAATTTGGGATCAAGAATCAAGGTACACATATTTTATCTTACAGAAAATACATTTAGCCCCTCATTTGTTTCATTTCTGTTATGTTTTGATCTTTATTATTAAAGGAAAAAAAACTTTAATGTAAAAGAGCAAAATTGTCGAGGGAGTAAAAATTACTTTTAATTTCCCTTTCTTTTATTTTTTTAATGAAGGAAAATGGACGAAAATGTCCCATAGACGAACCTTGGCAATTTGGGAAAGCAAAGTGGAACAAAATTTTTTTTTATTCTAATTTAGTTTTTAAAAAATTAAAATAGTATAATTTTTATCTTTAGTCTCTTAAAAATTAAAATGGTATATTATTTATTCTATAAAAAAAATTAATAAATATACTATTTTAATTTTTTAAGAGTTAAAATGTATATTTCAATTTTTAAAGGCTAGATTATTAACTCACTGATTTTTTTAAAAGACCCAATTATTAGTTTATTTATTTTTTTCACTTTGAAAAACAAAGATATGAGGAAGTATTCTCACTCAACAGAAAGAAAAGAAACGCTTTTTCATTCATGTGTTAATTGAAGGCATCGCCCACGGCTTTCATAAAATCCGTAAGGAGAGAGAGATTCATAACGTGCTATTCCCGTTATGGTCAAGCCTTTAACGCAGGGTTTATATGGCCAAATTCTCAAATTAGTCCCTTATGTATGGGATATATTTCAAATTGGTCCTTTATCATTCATTTGTTTCAGATTGGTCCTATATATTTTCATAATATTTCAAATTAGTCCAAAAAATACTTTTGATACGTAATTTAACCTTATTTGATAACAATCTTAATTGGATACACAAAAAAAAAAACTCTTCAAGAGTTAACACATAGCTTCAAATTCCTCGCATTCAGATATCAAATGAGAAAAATATGACCAATTTTACTTGTTGGACTGTAAATTGAGTTACCCACTTTTGAGACTCGATTCGACCTCGTTTATTGATATTTTCCAAATACTCGTCAAAAGAAACTCATAGTTTTGAATTTATTGCATTAATTTGAGCTTGAAATAAGAGAGTAAAGAGATATGACAACATTAAGTATTTTTTAAACCAATTTAAAAAATCATAAATTCATGTAAAATCAATCCGAAAGAAATAGAAGATAATGAACCAATTTAAAACCTTTAAGGGACAAATTTGAGATTTTGGCCGGATTTATATAGTAAATTCAGTACAATTTCCATCCAGTAAGAGAACAGCAGTTTTCCCCTAAACGACACCGTTTAACCCACTACCCGCCACCGGCGTGGTTAAACCGCTTCTGCCATTTTTGCTAACTCATAAATGGATTTACATCTTTCTATCATCACCTGGGTTATAAATTCAGATTTTTTTCGGCTTTTGGCATAATGATGCCGTATTCATTTCTTGGTTTCATTTCATTGTTGAGCATGATCTAAAGTTACAAATTTTAGATTTTGGAAAATTTTGTATATTATTGGAGCCGAAGCCCTAAAATAATTTTTTTAGGGTTTTGTTTGTTTGTTCGTTCGTTCTTCTGGGATCTGCGAGTTTTAGATTTTCAATGGCGGATCCGGAAGCTGATGATTTGGAAATGGCTATCCGGATGAGTATGCAACATTCGCCGCCGGAGCCGAAGCGTAGTAAGCCAAGGGATGCCGCCGCTGTCTCTGGGGTTGTTTCTGGGTCGCCGGAAGAGTCTCCGGAATCGAAAAGCCGGCGGCTGCAGCGGGAGCTTATGGCGGCAGCTGCCGAGAAGCGCATGATGGCGGCGACGGCGGCGGCGGCGAAGAGTGTCTCGTCGTCCCCGGAAGTGAAAAGTGGGAAGAGTGCTGCAGAATTTGTTAAGAAAGATGATGAGTCGCGTATAGAAGGAGGAAACTTAAGTAAGGAGCTATCTCTAGATGAAGCCAATCAATTGTTCTTGATGTTGTTTGGCAGTGAGGTTTCAAAGGGCATTCTTGCACAGTGGAGCAATCAAGGAATAAGGTACTACTTTGAATTTTTGATTGATTGGGTGGTTAAGGGTTGATTTTGATTTAGTTTAGTGAATTTGTTAGTTTGATTTAACTAATATGTGGAAGCATTATGGAGTATTACTACAAGTTTTGAATCAGTTTACGTTTTCTGTCATTTCTTGGTTTTTTGAGTATAGTTTCTTGATTCTGGTTTATCCTTTTAAGTTGGATATGGTTATCACCATTTCCGACTTGCGGGGGATGAAGATAATGTGTGGAAGTCTATGATGTTATGCAGTATAGCAGATTATAGTTTAGAATTTGTTACAGTGTGACTGTGGACACAATGTTAATGAGTGTGAACACATATAGTTAGTTAGATTGATTAGCTACTTTGAATTTTTGAATTGATTGATGGGGTGGTTAAGGGTTGATTTTGATTTAGTTTGGTGAATTTGTTAGTTTGCTCTAACTAATATGTGGAAACATTATGGAGTTTTTTGAGTTCAGTTTCTTGATTCTGGTTTATTCTTTTAGGTGATGTTTCATTGTATTTCTTGATTTCAGTCTTGTCTTTTTACTTTCTTGTATCCATGTTGGATATGGTTATCACCATTTCCGACTTGCGGGGGATGAAGATAATGTGTGGAAGTCTATGATGTTGATGTAGTATAGCAGATTATAGTTTAGAATTAGTTAGTGTGTGACTGTAGACACAATGTTAATGAATGTGAACACATATAGTTAGTTAGATTGATTAGCTACATCGTGCTCTATTAATGGAACTCACTTGTATTCATTTCATAATTCGTTCTGGATCATAATAATACATTTCTATATTCTGATTTCTCTCAAGTTTAGCTTCCATTTAGCTAACTTGTTCACTTTTCTGTTTTGAAAAAGACATGTTCACATTATTAATTGGCTATGTCTAGTTTTAGTTATTAATATGTTGCTATACTGAATTGCCTGCTGCAATTTAAATATGATAGCTGTAATGAATTCCCAAACTCAATCATTAGTTTTCTTCAGTTTGATTAGAACTCATTATAGAAGTTTGTTATCCAGAGTCTAGCGAATGCTGATTTATTGTTAATATTCTTAGTCTGTATTACATTTTTTCCTTGTTTGACTTGTGGCTCATGCAATCTCAAACAATCCCGTAGGCCCATACCTCAGCTGCCCTTTCCCTGCTAAACATCTTTGAATGGACAAAATGAAATGCAGCATCTACAACTTTGAATATAATAGTCAGTAAGGAACAAAACAAAATGAACGGAAAGTTTCTTAGTGCTTCTTTGTCTTGGTATTCCATTTCAGACAGGAATGGAACAGAAAGGAAAAGTCACTTATTTTAATTATCCTGCATTTTTTTTGGTTGTTTTTGGGCATAGATTATAGAGAAAAAGTTGGTGGCATTATTTTCAAAATTTGTATGGTTCAAGTATTCAATCAAAAAGTTTCATTAAAACTTGGTCAGTGATGCCTACTTTTCCCCTCTGTCAGCAAACTATATTCTGGGACACTTGGTTATCATAAAATTTTATTGGGAGTAAGATTTAAGTTTGATTAGGATTTAAGCTTAAATGTTTGTTTTAGATCTAGATTAGGATTGTTACTTTTATTCCTCTTTGGATAAGGATAGTTGGTTACACTTTTTTCCTATATATATGTACCTTCCCATCATCAATAATTTATCAATAGGATTATTTTGGAACCTTATTTTGCACATAATAAGCTTCGATGTTAAGATTCAAAATAATATGATTTGGTATACCAAGTTATACTTAGATTTCAACCACTTCAAACTTTTATTGACACTTATATTTAGCATGGAGAAAAATATAAACAAAGATTAACTTTTTTGTTTCATTAAAGATAGAAAAGATTAGCACAAGCGTGTGGATCTACTGGTTGATGGTTGATCGAACTTAACTGAGGGAAGTCTTGGGTTCAAGAATTGGGAATGCAATTTCATTAAATACTTGGTGGGATAGCTTTGCCGCCCTTGTAGTCCTACTGAGCTCAAATGGGATTAATTAACCTCCGTCTATACTGTTAAAACATATAGGCAGGGGGACACCCATGGTTTATACCAAAAAAAAAAAGATTCAAGTATGGTGTTCCGGATTTGAACCGGGTTGTGTGTATAGAAAATACTTTTTTTAAAGATGCAAGACCCACTTTGGTGATCTTTGCACCTCAGGAGGAAAAGTCTTTGGCTGTACGTTGAGAGATACTGCCTAGTTCTTACCTAAGATTTAAAGTAGTCAGGCTAGAGTTGCTATATCTTCTCATTAATCTTTCATTGAACATAAAAAATGTGCTTCTAGTCTTGCACGAAAAAAGTTTCCTTAAATATGCTTCATTGTATTAATAGTCGTTCTCTATATATTAATTCTATTTTTAAATTAATAAGTGCACTTGGCAAATGATGTTTTACCTATAAGTCAAACTAAGACACCATTTCCCGATTGTCATCATCTCTCCTGTGGTTGCCGTTGTTCAAGACAGTGGATTAGTTTGCCTTTTCTTTTCTATTTTCCATCATCTACTTCTTTCGGATGGATGAAAGGGTTTTGTGTTAGAAGGATTGATTTGATATTCTTTTATGATGTGGCATATATGACTCAGTAATTTTAGGGTTGAGGTGTCAGCTCTATTAAAGTTTGGATGGAAAAATTAACCAAAGGAGTATTTTGCACCATTAGAAAACTTCAAGGGGTATTTTGCCAAACTTGAAGTCTTGGAGTTTTTTCGCATAGAAGATTAAGGTTACTTGCATTTTTGCCCAAATGTTAAAGGGAAAAATGTTCTTTCACTATAAAAGATTATTATTTATGCTGATAGTTATTCACTTCAAAAGTTATTTACATTCTAAACAGGATCAGATTTTTACGAATGACTTCAATAATGCACTGTTTTATTTGTTTATTTAATTTTCTTGAGTAGTTTGTTTTATATGTTAAATGCTATTGTAATAATTCTTATTTATTTATTTTCTATTCATATAGCATATTTTCAGCTTCTTTCTTGCTCAGTATATCACTTCACTTGGATAAGCACTTTCCTAACAGCTCTATCCTCAAGGTGGTATGGGCGTTCTAGTGCCTTAAGGTCGACTATCACATTTGACTACCTTGGCCACAATATTCATCCTATCTCTTTTTAGGAAGTGCTGAAATTAGTGGAATTAAAGATGGTAGCAATGCCCATAGTAAGGTTTTTGAAGATCATGTGCAATAATGATAGTCTCAAGGTTAAGGGCCTATCTTAGGGGTTGAGTATTTCATAAAGTTGGAGAGTGAAATAGATGTGTAGAAAAGATTTGGGAATCAACTGAAGCTTTATATTATGGGAATAAGCAAAAATCTTGACCGTATCACTCTAATAAAAGTGATGAACTTCAATACAATAACTAAATTGTAATCTGACGTTACTGGTGGCTGAGGTGGCCACGTATAATTCAGAAAAAGCATGCAACAAAATAAACAAGCATAAAAACTGGAAAGAAATTCCCAACTTATTCAATCCCCAAATGACATGCAATAGGAAACACAAGTTGGGCTTGTAATAATCTAATTATTATGTGTGCTTTTTTAATGCTATTTATTTAAATTATTAGTTAGGTATCATTCAATTCTATTAGATTTTTTTTAATGAAGTATTAAGTTTTTCTGTTCCTTTCTTTTCTTTTTAATTCATATAAATCATAAATTAATTGCGCTGCAACTAGGTTTCTAACCTAGCCTACTCCCTGTAATATGAATTCCGTGTAATAGGTAACCCTTTTCTTGCCCAACTGTTAGAGTCATAGTGATCATTCAGAGCAGAAAAATGGAAAAGTTTGCAAGAGTTAAATATTATTAGCTGATCAAAGTCAAACCTTCAAATGAAGCATTTGTTTAATGTTATTGTCTATATTGGACTCATTAGGAAATGAGAGAGATTTCCATGTGCAAATTTAAACTCACTTGTTGAGTAAGTTCCCTGGTTATATTTAATGATACACAATCCTTGTGTTCCTTCTATGTGTGAGTGTTCTCACCAAAGTGGGGATTCTCATTGACACACACACTGTTAGTTTTTCTTTCACCCAATGGGTGAAGGGAAACTTTCTACACTAGTCTATTTATGCCATGTGAGAGAAATAATGAATGTAGAGATTGCTGTGGATACTTCTATAAACTTTCTACACTCTCTCTTACCATTTGTGTAAGGTTATACAACAGAGTTAAGAAAGACAACAAAGATAGAGAAAAACAGAGAGAGAGAGAGAGAGAGAGAGGGGGGGGGGGNGGGGGGGGAAGAGACAGACTTGAGGGGAATAATTTCTTTCTATTATTCCACCAATTTAGGCTTACAAAACTGTCAATGCTGAGAAGCATTAGCGATGGTATTTCTAGACATACCAGGTACAACTAATAGCAACTAAATCAGTTACAATAACAAATCAGACTTAAAACAATAACCTACTAACTAACTGACAGTAGGCACAACAGAAAAAATTATAACAGAAAACTGTTATTGAAATGACAGCAAACAACTTATAGAATTAGTCCCATATCTAACAATTTGAGTATTTAATTTTACAATATTAATTTTTTTTTTTATATTTCTAATGTCAATGAAGAAGTTACTGCAAGCTAGTTTTGATACTTAGCTAATGAGTGATGCAAAATATGAAGATCTGATAGTCAAGATTTGCATTTTTGACTTGTTTTGTTGGTTATATATGTTTGGATAATTTTCTTTGTATAGACGGATGCATGAATTGTAATAATTAATGCATGCTAGATATATCCATCCAATTTTATGACCTCTGTGCATCTAGCATAATATGGGATCACCAATATAAACATTGCAGTCTTAGATAAAGATCATATGCCTACTAGTAGCAAAGTTCAAGTTTACAAAGCTTGAATTATTTTACTCAACTTTCTTGAAATAAATATACATATATGGGCATGTTACTATTGGACCTGAATATGTTACCTCTTTTGTGCAATAACTCTTTGGCATGAAAGTTAAATGTTGACAATTTATCAGTCAACCACCCATATTTTTTATTAATTGGAGTGGGATATCATATATATTTTCTTTAACCAGAAATATAAATACTTGAAACAACTTTAGACTCCTGCAAACAAATATTGAGTGGGCCATGAGATTTTTTTTTACTCTATTTTTTGTTGGATGGAAATAGAATAATAAATAACTCAATTGTAAAAAGGCTTATGGTTGCGGGAAATATTATAACAATAAATTAAAATAGCAGCATTACTATTTATAAACACATCAAACTTATGATTTCCCCCCAAAACCATTTCTATGTGGGGTGATTGTGTTGATATCATGTTGTCAGACAAAGTTTTGATTTTAATGTCAGGTAGGTGCTGTTATTTCTTTATATAACTTCTTTGTTAACAAAAGGCTGCTTTAAGGATATGATTACTTTGTACAAGTAAATATGTTTTAGCCTGGACACAAGCCAGTAATAGGTATCAATATTTTCTTTCTTTAACCCATGCTGCTTCTGTTCATCTTATCTAGTCCGAGCTCCTGCTTGCTGCTTTTGTTCTTTGATATTAAGTCATGCACTTGTGATTTCTGGAGCATACTTCTATAAATGTATTAAGTTCATTGTCTCGCAGAATCTTACCTATGAAGTAATTAATAAACACTTCTCTGCATGTTTTATTGCTAATGTATCACCTTATTCTCAACAAATATAACCAAAAAAGATTATTTTCTTCCTGTACTAAATGCTAGTGAGTTTATATGCTTGTTTTGTATTGCTAACACCATGAAAACTTTACTATAGGTTTAGCTCTGATCCAGGAACATCTATGGGCCTTGTGCAGCATGAAGGTGGGCCCTGTGGCGTTTTGGCAGCTATACAAGTAATGCCTTCCTTTCTCAGCAGTGGTTATAAATTTCTCACATGCTGTTTGTACTCTGAATCAATTAGGATTGCGATATAAATCAATTTGAATTATTGTGATTGTTCACCCTAGAAATTAGGCCTAGATGTTTAGGATACTAGTATTTATTGTTTTTTTATTCTAATAATTTCTCTCTACCTGTATGAATACCCTTTAGCTTTTTGCTTTCTATATCTACGAAGTTTTTTTTATCTCTCATGGTATTAGAGCCTGCTGATCCTTCAGTAGTGTCTCATTGTGGTTGTGCTTCCTGCCAACCTTTTTTCTTTTCATTTTTCCATCTCTCATCAAATTGACCTGCCCATCTGTCGGGTTCTTCTTTGATAGGTGATTCATATAAGGATACTGTTGCTTTATTAGTAGTAACATAATCTCTTGTAAAAGCAAGAAACAATTTGTGGTTGCAAGATCTAATGCTTAGGCTGATTCGTGTTATCTCCTAAGCATCTTGTGAACTTCTATGGTTAGAATAGCTTCTTCAATAGATAAAATTTGGAAACATAAATAGGATTGTAAAATAAAATACCAACATAATTCTACTAATATTTATTGATGATTCGTTGGTGCTTACACAACAACAATCAAAGCCTTTTCCCACTAGGTTCATATATAGAGTAAAAAGTTATAATAAACTATCCTTATCCAAAAAGGAATATAACAAATTGTCCTTATCCAAAGAGGTTTAAATAAAATAAATCTAAACAAGAGGTCAAATTCTAATCTAAATCTAAAGCACACATTTAAGCTTAAATCCTAATATTAGTAAGTTTTTATCTTTATCTTATTTCCCGACACTCTCCCTCAAGTTGAAGCAATGATTTTAATTATATCCAACTTGTTACAAATGTATTCTAGTACATAAAAATCCCTATAATCTAATCCTTGTGAAAACAAGTAAGAAAAAGTAGGAAAATACCCCTAAACAAACTTTTCTGGTACTCTCCCTATCTATCATGTCTCAAGTAGCCATTGTGAATAGTGACCTCCAAACATCCAACTGCGAGTTGCAATGTCTAGTGGACCCAAACAAGACACCATTGAACTCCCCTTGTCGATGGTGCCTCAAATGAAAATCGTGAACAAGTGAGATCCAAATGTCCATGAGCAAGTTGCAACGTCTAGTGGACCCAATCTAGACACTCTCTAAACTCCACCTGCCGATGGTGTCTCAAACAGCTAATGTGAATATTGACCTTCAAACTTCCAAGAGCAAGGTGCAACATCTAGTGGGTCCACAAAACACTTATCGATTGTAAAATATGATTCCAAAGTAATCCTTTTGATTTTATTGATTTGATGGTAAATTTATATCACACAAAATGTAACCAACTATACTTATCCAAAAAAAGTTCAAATAAATAAATCTAAATAGGATATCAAATTCTAATCTAAATTTAAAACAAACATTCAATTCCTTCTCTTCAAGAAAACATTGTATTTTGGGCTTTTTTAAAAGAAAAAATGGTGGGATAAGTAAGATCTTATGATCCTACGATCTTATTTGTGAAATTGTGACGTACCATAACCCTAACCAAAAAGATCTTGCATAAGATCGATAAAAGAAAAATATTTGCAAAATTGTAGGTTTGTGAAGTTGTAGGATCTTACGATCCTACTATCTTACAAGCGATCTTGTGTTTGTTAAAATTTATTTTCACTTTGTTAGAGAGAAGATTCAATCCTGATGCCCTGTGCTCCATTGTGAATTAAAATGATCAATTGGAAGATATTTTCATTAAGTCTTAGAGGTCCTAAAATAAAGTAGATATGTAATTAGCTTGGTGCATATGGCATATATTCTCCAGCTTGAGGTATTGTTGTGAATCAATTTGGATTATGATGTAAATTAATTAGAATTATTGTGATTGTTGACCTTAGAAATTAGCCTAGATCTTAGGGATATTGATATTTATTGAGTCAAAGGCTGTAAAATGTCTCTGTTACTATATTTCTATATATGAGAAATTCGATTTAAATATACAGCTGATCACATATCCTACAAGTAAAGCATGGTTGACTAAACTAAATAAGGAAATAATTTAAAATTGAAAAGAAATAAAGCCGGAATTTAATTAAATCTTATTTCTTATAGATGTAATAAATGCTAAATAATTATAGACATTTTTCCAGCTCTCCCCCTCAAGCTAGGGAATAATTGTTTTCCATCCCTAGCTTGCATAGTCTTCTTAAATGCTGATTTTGATCGACCTGTAGTTAATACATCATCCAGCTGACTTTCTTAGAAACATAGGGTGTGCAAACAAGACCACTGCCAAGCTTCTCCTTTGTAAGATGTCTATCTACTTCGACATGCTTTGTTCTATCATATTGGACTGGGTTGTGGGCAATGTTGATGTCGGATTATCACATTAGAGCTTCATAGGTGTCTCCACTTTATATTCAAGTCATCTAGAATAAACTTAACACATAATAGTTCACAAATCCCAAGGGCCATTGATCCAAACTCTGCCTCTACACTTGTCCAAGAGTTTTGCATACTGCTTTTTTTTTCAACAAATCCTATAATATACATCAGAAAAATGCATGAATCACTAGAAAAAATCACATTGCCCTTTAAATCTTTCATTAGCTAATGAATAGAAATACGGCTTGTAGATAATTTAGGCACATGTAGGACATTCGTAAGAATTATATGAAAGTTCAATACCATATCTCCTTGTTCAGCAACAGTGACTAAGGAATCATTAGCAATAGTAATCCTCTTACTACTTGGGCAAGGGTGATATGAGTGGAATATGGTGGAGGAATTAGTCATATGATCTGTTCCATAATCTCTAACTTGCCCCCTTACATGAAAGTTATTTGGGCTTTAAGTGTGGACATAGTATAGTCCCATGTTTTTGTGCGGAAATTTTATTCAATTTTGAAGAATGGGAGCAGCAATAGTCAAACACTGAGCCTCTTTGTCTTATGGACTTCAGTAATATGTAAGAATCCTTTCAAATTAGAAGGATAAGCCGTTAAGTGAGAAGGCCCTTGAGTAATTTTGTTATAACCTCTGAGGGGTGTTTGGTATGGTGGAATGTTTTTTTTAATTTTTTTTTTTGGAGGAATGTGAGGTCTGAAATTTTAGATTTCTATATTTGGTATACTGTTAGAAAAAATATTTTTGGTATGTTAATATTTCTATATTTAAATTTTCATTCTTACATAGGAGTGGATATATTATATTCACATGGCATGTGACTATTTTGTCTAGATGAAAAACTAAATTGCACTTTTAACATCAATTCATCTATCAAGTTACCACCTCAACACCACTCCAACTATTATCATCACTACTACCATATCATTTTCGCCACTGCCAAACAATTGCCTTTGCTGTTGTCATTGTCACCATGACATTTGCCACCGTCATTGTTGCAACCTTCACTATCACTTTCACTAACACCATTTTCTTTACCATTGCCATCCCTACTACTTTTGTCGTCTCCTTCACCACCACATCTCCTACTCACCATCACCACTACTATTACGACCTCCTCTATTACCGCCATTGTCACCACCCCAACACCTAAACCTTCATCATAATTTTAAACTCCTTATTGTTATTAATAAGGTAATAAATAATTGATTTTTTATATTTTTGAAAATTAGTTTTTGATTCCTAGGAATCTTTTGATTGAACAAAAAAATCCTAGGAACATTATAAAATATTAGTGGCTTTGAATGCCAGCAAATATTATTTAGAAAATTTAAAATAAATTGTGAGAGATTATTTAATGTTTATAATAACGTACCACAATTATTTTTTATTATTTTAATATAATACCAAAGGAATTTTTGGAAGTTATTTATTTTCTTCCCACTATTTTCAATTATTTTTCATATATTTCATGTGGAATATTATTTTAGTATATAGTTTGGGAGACCGGCTAACAGAAAGTCTCAAAGTTATATATAATAGTATAGACATAGATTCTTGATAGTATTTTTGTAGGAAACTAAACAATTTCAATATTATTTTCAAGAATATGAAAATCAATCCGTGTATCAAACACCCTTTATAGTTGTGTATTGCTAATTTTTCTTTTTTCCTTAATTTTTACGCATTATAAACAAATGAATTGAGAAGTTGACCAACAGCGTAATTTTTAATGTGCTAAGCTTTATTTGTTTTAATTTTTTATTAATTATGATTAGTAGGATTCTATGCAATTTCTTTCTGTTGACTTAAAACTGTACCTTTTTGGAAGTTGAGGAATTATCTATTTTTCTTTAGTTTTATGTTTTAGAATAGTTTAGTGTTTGTTTGTGTATTATATTCTTATTTAATTATCCACATTCTTCTCTCTCCTGGAAGTTGGTATTTATGATCCATAATGATGTTCAATGTTTGTTATATGCAAAGTGGTCCAAGTATTGTTTTGTTATATCTTGTTTTGGCCGTTTGCTGTTATTGAACTTATTTTCTATAGTATTGAAGTCGTTGGTCCAATGAATGAAATCAATGATCATAAATTTATGTAGCTTGTTTGCATGTGTGAGATTGTTTGTGTGAAAGCCCAAATAAGGATTTTTTATATCAAGTTCTGCATTTGCCATTTTTTTAACTATTCTATGCTGATATTAAAGTTAGATATCCAGTGAATGAAGTGATAAACCTATGTAGCACGCTTTTAGTGAGCACACCCGCATGCAATAATTTTCTTTCCCATTTTATTTATCTTTTCAACTGATAGTTACTACAACTTCCAGAGGATGTTTTAGTATATGCTCAGGACATATTCTTCTGATTGTTCAGGCATATGTGCTCAAATACATTCTTTTCCATGGCGATTCGAAAGATTTAACAACCATGCCACAAAATCAGGGTCTCAGTGCATTGTCTAAAAGTCAATCTGGTCTGTCAAATGATTTTTCTTCTCTCACTGAAGATGTAAAAGTAAGGTAATGCACTTTTGCCACATCAGTCATATATTTTCCATAAGGTAAAAAAATGTATGTATAAATTCGACAGAAATGGTAAGTTCTTATGCTATGTACTACATCTTGTCAACTTTCTGTCATCTCCCAGGCCATGAATCATAAACAGATCCAATTTTTGCTTGCCAATCTGCTTTTGATTCAGTTATACATCCTTTTGACCTACATTACACAATTGAGTATTCTTTTAGGTGTGATTTACTTGTGTGCTTTGAAGCAACCTGAATATGTACGTAAGTTCCTTTGTGATTTAATTCTATCTCATTTCTAATGGTAATTGTTCATCTTACTACTTTAAATTGACTTATTTGCCAAACCATACTAAATTATGGATCGCTTATGTTTGATGATTGACAAGATGCTTGTATAATTTTATTGAGATAATGGCCATGCCTTACAAAAGATGTTTGTCCACAATGACTGCTAGTTTGATCATTCTATCCTCAAAGGTGCAGTGATTTAATTATATTAGCTTTCCACTTCCTTGTACTCTGCTTCATGGTTGGATGCTTTTTTGAGGTGTCCTTGGAGTCATGATCCTTAGATATTACTTTTACTTCGGTCTGTAAGCATTGAAATAAAAACAAGTTCACAGCTAGTGTATGTAATGAAGTATAAATTAGCCATGCACTAGGCCAAACCTATTGACTTTTTGATATTTTATTTTGTAAATGATGGGACGTTTTACCGTTGTATTTGTAAGTGGCAGTAAGTATTATTTTTTCAGATTTGGGAAAAGGTGCAGATCCCTTGAACCCCAAGTTGGTAGAAAGTAGAAACGTTTTGTACTCATATATTGTGTTTTCTGGTGTAATGAACATCTACTCACGCTTTTGCATTTCCCTTTTGCTGATCTTCTTCTGTGCTTAAAAACACTTCTTCCTTCAAGTGGTATCAGAGCCCTCTTAATCTTTGTGGGACTGTGTTTGAGAGAAAACAAGCAAGAAAACCACACTATTAAACCAAAAAACTCTAGAAATTTTGAATGATTCCTATGATGGCCGCAAGCAGTAATTTTTCTGCTTCCTCTCTTCCAATCTTCACCATAGAAAACTATAGTGTAGTAATAGAAGATGGAAGCATATCTAAGGGATTTGTTACTGTGGGAAGCTATTGTATCATATTTCATAACTGAGTTGCATGCAAATCCTACTTTGGATCAGCATAAGGCTAAAGGGTGTACAAGAAATTTAGGGCTCGGAGTAGTCTTCATTCAGCAGTGAGTGAGACTATTTGTGTGAGGTTTATGGCAAGTAAGACAACAAAAGAAGTTTGGCGCATGCTAAAGCTAGAGTTCTTGGGAAATGAGAAAAACAAAGCTAATGCTGATCTTCAACCTTAGAAAAGAGTTTGAATTTCCCAGAATGAAACAATCTGAGAGTGTGAAGGGGCACATTGATAGTTATGAAAAACGTCAATGAAGAAAGGCTTCTAAGTGAGGACTTCCCGGAAAGGAGAGTGGTAGAGAAAGTTATGCTGACCTTACCTGAGAAGTATGACGATAAAATATCCTTACTTGAAGATGCTTGGGATCTATCCAAGTGTTCTCTCACTAAGTATATAAGTGCTCTTCAAGCTGTTGAACAAAGGAAGGCTTTTAGGGAAGAGAGCTCAACAGAAAGCGCATTAGTTGCATCCCAAAAGGCAAAAGTGTAGCCACAAAATGCTAAGAAAGTTGTTGATAAAAAAGACTAAAAGACAAGAGTATCAATCATAATATGGAGGGGAGAAACAAAAAAGTCAAGTATATACCTTGTTCTAATTGCAAAGAAAAAATTATATAGATAATTTTTGGTCTGGACCTATAGTTTAGTGTAGATCTTGCTTGCAATTTGGACATGTTGAGAATGTCTGCACCATAAACAATAGCCAAAGAAGTCAATCTTGGCTTGGTCAAGTCACTGAAGAGATTGAAGTTCAAGAGGAGAAGCTTTTCGTGGCAGAAGTAGTAGTTGAGTGCCTAGTTGCAAAACAATATGTTAATACTCGGATCTTAGGTAGTGACTACACCCACAACATGACATCATCTTGGCATAATTTCAACATGACTGCACTAACCTTCTAAGGTACTGATGGGCTCGCCATTAGTGAACCTGGGCCTACAGTGAATAAGACAATGTGTGGACACTAATCAATAGACATGAGTGTGGAAGTGTGAGGGGTATGTTGGTTCTGTATGTATATATAGAGTGACTTTTGCAAGAGAGGGTAAGAAAAATATTACGAAAATGGTTTGAGAGAGTCTAGACTCTCAAAAGCTAGGCACCCTTATGGTGTTGAATATAGTAGAGGATTCTATCAATTTGGTATCAGAGCACTCACATTCCCGGGAACATTCCAGCAAGAGTTGAGTCACTTGGAGGATAGGGTTGATGGTATGTAGCAAGAGATGGTCAGAATGAGGAGATGGTCGGAGTGAGAAAGGACACAGACATCATCAAGGAATGCAAAGTGAGCACACATTGCCTGCTAGTTGGACTCAACTAGAGCTCTCTAAGCTGCCTCACACAAAGGGAGATGGAGGAAATGAAGTGGAACCAAGGGAAGCTGAAATCTTGTAACCAAGTTGTGCACTGGCTTATTTATTATCTTAAATTTGTAGAATCCATCTCTTACCCTAGCATTGCCAATCATCCTCCCTAAACCCAAATCTTGAAAGGAACATGATGAGGCAAACAACACAACAACGCAATTAGAGTCTTGAGCCAATTTACTAGTAGACAACTAGTTGTGTTTCAAATTGGGAACAAGGGAAAATTTAAGGGTAATAGATTCAAAGAGAACGACTTCTCCTATTCCTGAGAAATCGGATAATGAACCATCAACTATTTGAACCTTGTACTTTTTTGTACAGGGAGAATAGGTACTAAACAAACTATTATCTCCTGTCATATGATCACTTGCTCTTGAATCCACCATCCATGAGTCTGATGGATCATAAATAACATGTAAAGCAGTCAAAAAATATACCGTTTCTGTTGTACCCCCAAGTGAAATAGACGTGTACTACCTTGGCCCATGATTGCCTGAAGTCAATTAACTGGGTTGGTGATGGTCCAGAAGAGTCCATCTCTTAAATATTGAAATGGGAAAAGACAGTTGTCTCCTGGAAATGAATACTTGGACTAACATAACAGGCCAACAAACAAGAGGCAACTAGCTTTGGAATTTGAACAAGGCAGAGAAAGAACCTAGAGCAGTGTGCGAGGATGTGAAACCTAGAACTGAACATTAACATGTGCGTGAAGGAGAAAACCATAACTGAGAGTCTTTAACAAAGAAGGCCGATGTACAAGCATGGCACCCAAAACAGAACAGAAATGGACCAAACACGAGGGAGTCAGAGGCGCAGACCAATGCAACCTAGCATGAAGTGTTGTTTTGGAAGAGCTCTGCATACACAGATGAGCACAGGGATGCAAAGAAACAATCAGAGTACACTGGCGGACCCAAGGACAGAGAAAGTCAACAGAGGTTGCTAGAAAGGAAGAGAGATGTCATCGACTAAGAGAAAGAACTTCGGGACAAACTCGCAGTGGGTGAAAACTTAGAGTGAGTTACTAAAGCTCTGATACCATGTGGGATAAAAGAGATACACAAGTGGAGAGAATGATGATGTATTTTGACATGAGGTATGTTTACAATAAGTACAATATATACAAAAGACTAAAGAGCTTATGGCCCCTAATCCCAGATATTTTCTCCATGATTCTAATAATCAATAACTTAATATCATTGACTACCTAGCTTCTTTTTGGCCAGAATCATTGACTAGCTGGCTGACAGTTATATAAATTACAGTAGAACTAGACAATAAATTGAAATAACTATGCCGTTCACACCTGAAGTTTTAGCAAAAATGTCCTCTTGAAAATTTATGTGACAATAAATCAGTTGTGGCTATGGTTAAAAATCCATTTTTTCAGTGGAAAACTAATCGTATCAATCAAGCACATGAAATTTAGTAGAGAAGTTGAGAGTGATGGTTAATTGGAAGAAGCTTATACTTTTCAGAATAACTAGTCTGGTGTAACAAAAATATAGTCACCCTTTTGCATTTTGTTTTTGCTTTTCTTCTTCTGTACTTTCAGAATACTTCCTTTACTATAGCACATCTAACAAGCATACGATTTCCTATTGTGTTGAATTATATCTTGTTTTCCTTAAATTGTATGTGACCAATCACAAATTCACAATTGGGAAATGGAGACGTGATTGGACCTAGCCATTATTAAGTCTTGTGGTATTTGTTGGGGATTTCAATTTTAGAGTAAATGAGAGATGTTACTTTTATATGGGTTTATAAAACCTTATTATCTATTTCTCTCAGTTCCATTTCTAAATTACAGAATTTTAGGTTATGTGGACTTTTATTTGAATGTTGCTTAAAAATTCATTATTCTGTCCCATGTACTTCTCGGCGGATCACGGCTCATGCATTTATGATAAATATGTTTTTTTTTTTCCTTGTGATTTCTTTGCAGAGCCCTGGTAAGAAGCATGGGTGAAATACTTTTTTTATGTGGAAGTAATAGAAGGGCTGTGATTGCAAGTTTGAGCATATTTGGGAGTGGCATTCAGCAATATAAAGATGTTTCAGAGGATGAGGTAGCTTGAATTTAGTTTCTATACTGGTGACGTGCAACATTTTATTGGAAATAGTTTGACTAAAAATTCCAATCTTGTTTTTGCAGTTAGCCCATTTTATCCTTTGATATTCTTATTTGCTGATTTTAGTTTTGCCCTATTATCAGGTTATTACAAAAGAACTTGAAGGACTTTCAATTGAATCAGCTTTGGATCTGCAGAAGGTTCTTAGAGTTGAAGTATGCACATCACAAACAAGTGCATTTCAGAGGCTTGAAGTAATGATTCCTCTATTCCAAAGTCGTATGGGTGCATTGCTGTTCCTGATTTCTGCTTTACTCTCTCGGGGATTGGTATGCTTGTCAACCCAAAGCTTTGCAACGTACTTCACTTTGTCATTTTTTAGGAATTCTAGACATTCTTACCTTCCCACATTTGCCCCCTAATTTCATTTCATGCTCTATGGTTTTCAGGACCTAAGATTTGGTCCTGGGCCTGTGGAGTTCCTGCACCCCAAATGGTGACTCTTGGGTGCTCGCTGCCCATTGACTGTGCCAAAGGCCTTTATCCTTTCACGTTCCCCTTGCAATTAATATATAAGAATAAGAAGCATAGAATTCTCTGGCATAATTGTTAAGTTATCCTAATTCTTGCAATTATACTAGGAGATACAATTTTCTTTTCGATCCGAGGCAGCTATTTCAGGGTGTGGACAGTTGTATTTAGGCATTCTATTTTGAAAGGTACATCAACCTAACATGATTCAGCAATCAACATTCCAGCTAAATCAAGAAGATTTAAGATAGGATAAAAACAATAAAATTCTACAGCATATGACTAATATAAAATAGTTGACCTAATATACTGGAAAAAAACAAGATGACTTTCTTTCCAAGAAGCTAATATATTCTTGATCCAACCATGTGCTGTATTGGTTTAATAGTCTATGTGAAGCTTGTTCTATTTGAAATAGAATATTATATTTTTTTTTGAGATCTACTGAAAACGGGGTGCAGTGAGAACATTGTGCTCTGTTTTAAAAGGAAAGTGCCAGGCTCTTAACTTAGGTTGCACTGTGATTATCATTCTTGTCCTAGTGGGACTGGTAGGCCTTGTATATCTCTTGCCAGTTACGTTCTAGGCTATAGCATGTGAGCTTGAAATTCAACATCAAGCTTGACCCTCAGTTATTTCATTTTGTTCATATCCTAATCCCTTTGAAATATTGGCGTGCTATTAAGAAACTGGTTAGGATTATGTTGATTAAAGATTAATTCTGTGTATGGCTGTTGACTACTTTATTTGTGGGGTTACTGCTATTGTTTTGATTGCTTAATTATAGGAGTGATTGTATATGGTCATTCATTGTATCTATTGTAAATTTGATTTAGTTCCTAGTTTGAAATAGGAACTCTTGTATAAATTCAGATTAGTCTAATGTAATAGACAAGCAGGTATTTGAAATCTTCAATGGCAATGGTGGAGTATGTGTTTGAAGTAGTTATGCTTGTATACTTGTACTCTATTTCTCGATTTTCAGAAAATTTGGATGTCACCAATACAAGGTTGGGGAAGACAAGTGTTACTTAAATGCAACGAAGCATGGGTACGCCAGATTAAGCAACGTACCCGTACCTGATACGTATCAGGTACGGGTACTCCATGGGTACGCCAAGATACGTACCCATGCATGGAGTCTCTTGCAGTTTTGCTTCTTTGAATTTCAAATAGAAAGTTAATAGAGTGAATTGAGATAATAGAGGAGAGAATCATGGTAATGTTGGTAGTTGGAAATCTAATATTATATTGAGAGAATTGAAATTACAGAGGTAGGTGGGCTTTTTTCGTTGATTTTGTTTTTAATTAATATTAGTTTACAAATTTTAAAATATGAATCTTGTTGATAATTTGGTGCAGACGGAGACTTTCTATTTCTTTTAATTGCAATTTTCTATTGTTCTTTTAAATTTTTTAATTGTAATTTTGAATTTATAACTGTTAACTTTTAAATTAAATTAATTTTATTTTAACTCTTAGACTCTTTTAGTGAATATCTTTAGTTTTGTTTTTTTAATTGTTTTAGTCTTTTTAATAAATAAATTTTTTATTATAACATAACATATTTTTATATTTTTTATAATATATTATGCCGTACCCATACTCAATAATTTTAAAAAATAGCCGTATCTCGTACCTGTACCTGTACCCATGCATGTACCCGTACCCGTGCAAATGCAACATAGCTTAAATGTCATAAGTTTCAAAAAGAAAAAAATAATTGTAAAAGTGCATTGGTTATTATTATGTATTCCCCAGTTGCAGATAAATGCTAATGTATGCAGCACTTTTCTATTTCTAGGATTTGGTTCAAGCTGACAGGGATGATCCCAGCCTACCTCTGGTTACTGCTCCTTTTGGGCATGCCTCACAGGTATGTATTTATTTATCAGTGAAGAATGCTGCTATCATTTGGATTCTTTCTATTTTATTACTCTTCAGCATTAATTTAAGATTTGGCTTTCAATGACTGTTGTGCAGGAAATTGTAAACTTATTGCTCTGTGGGCAGGCTGTCCCTAACGTGTTTGATGGGAGAATGGATTTAGGTGGCGGGATGTTTCTGAAAGGCATAAGCCGGCATGTGGAAGTGGGATTTCTCACTCTGTTAGAATCCCTTAACTTCTGCAAGGTTGGCCAGTTTCTGAAATGCCCAAAGTGGCCTATCTGGGTTGTCGGGAGTGAATCCCATTACACAGTCCTTTATGCTCTAGATATCAGCGTTCAAAATGAGAATGAACTTGAAGAAAGGGAATCACAGATCCGCAAAGCTTTCGATGCGCAAGATCAGAGTGGAGGTGGTGGCTTTATTAGTGTAGAAGGGTTCCATCAAGTCCTTAGAGGAACAAATATCAAACTTCCGCAGGATAAGCTTGAGCACCTTTGCAGTAC
This sequence comes from Chamaecrista fasciculata, assembly GCA_003254925.1. Classification (NCBI taxonomy): domain Eukaryota; kingdom Viridiplantae; phylum Streptophyta; class Magnoliopsida; order Fabales; family Fabaceae; genus Chamaecrista; species Chamaecrista fasciculata. Next base: position 60,950 of record QANZ01034285.1, read on the forward strand.
AGGTTTCATTGTATGGAGTGAGTTCTGGCAAGTTATTTTGGAGCTAGACAAGAGCTTGGGAGGTTTGAAAGATTCTTCAGGATTTATGGGTAGGAAAGTCTTTGATCTTTACCATTTTAATGGGATTGCTAAATCGGATCTGAATGGCAGTCAAGTAAACGCCGGGGCTGATACTCCTCTTCAAAGACCTCGACTCACAAAATTGAGAGTTTCAGTTCCGCCAAGGTGGACACCTGAGGAATTTATGGCAGATGTGGCGGTTTCCTCACCGTCTAGTGCAAACGAATCTTCTGCGAAGGACAAAGAAGTATCACAACCCGAGCCTTCCCAACATGCCCCGTTGGTGGACTGCATAAGGACGCGCTGGCCCCGTGCTGTCTGCAGTTGGTCTGGAGATCCCCCTAGCATAGTCTGAGAGATACTAGAAATATGGGGTTCTTTATTATGTTCTTGTGGGTTACAGATAAACAATTATTTCACAATGGTAAACTGAAAGGCAAACGATGCAGGCTTCATCTTTTTCTATACTGTTGGAAACTGGAGGCACATGAATAAGGTCAACCAGTGAAGTTATCAATTTTCTGATATGTGGATATAGCTGTTTTATGATGTGGATTAGTGTATCTTTAGCATTCTCTTAGATTTTGTCGTGTCATTATTCAGAAAGGATATAAGAGAAGTGTGATGTTTACATCTTGTCAACCCAATTTGTAAAATCCATTTTAATGTACTCGTTGATGAGGATGAGTTTTATTTCCTGGGAGGGTTCTTAATAAATTTGGAAATATGTCCTTGCTTTTAGATTTGGAATAGTAAATGTGCTTGGCTGTCCAATATAGATTATTTCATGATTTTATTTTCTATTACTATGTCACTACACCATCACAAGCATTTTCTTCAAGTGTGGCATTTGTTTTTGGCCATTTTCTTCAAGTGTGCCAATTAGTTATTATTGTATTGATGATGAGGATGATGTTTCTGGATAGTTAAATAAATAGATTTTATTGTATTTTGTTAAAATCACCACAAGGACTAGGGAGTCGTAAAAAAAGTGGGTGGGTAGGGATCAAATTAAGAAACCACCTGGTGCTTGCTTATGGTGCTTGCTTATGTTGAGAGGAACTGTTCTTTGACTTAAGGCTCTTAAGTTTATCTCTTAATTATGTCTTTTTATTTGTATGTTTCTAAGTCTATTTCATGATAAATCAGACACTACAACAAAACTAAACCAAAGACAAAACAAAGTAGAATAACAAAATGGGTCCAATCTAGCACTTTGACGTTTTATCTGGTTAATATAGCACTATAACAAAATGTTTTTAAGCGTAGATTTGGTATATAGTAAGGGCACTATTAATTAAGTTGGTTTATCTTATCTCATTTAAAATTTGACTGACATTTTAGTCAATTTTGAATTTCTTTTAACTGCCTAGTTTTTTTTTTTTAAAGAAAAGTTTAGGTGAGTTGGGTTCCAGATCTCATCAAGATTAAGATATGCTTTCAAGCTCTACGAGCGCTTACAAAATCAATGAACATTGGGGAGACTTCCCGCGACTCACCTCCGATACTTAAGTTAGTATAGAGTATTTGTGAGTAATTAGTCTAGACTGAATTAGAGAACTTACCTAAATGATATTTCCTTTAGCCTTTTATAGTGTGGATTGCGACCAGGAAGGTCCTTGATACGAGGGATTTGATATCGTGTGATTCTAGGTGAATCAGTCCAGTTATGTGATTTGAGGAGGATATCTCATGGCGAGATATCAGGAGAATCCTTGATGATTTCTGTGGGTGCAGATTACGCGAGTATCTCGGAAGATACCGAGCTTTATTGCAGTTGCTGTCTCGCAAGAGGACGACGCCCTCAGGAGCGGGCCGCCTTACACCTACAAGACGCCCTCCAAGTGTTGACCGCCCGACGGTGGCCAACTTTGTCCTTGGATGCTGCTTCCGGTGTCTCTCCGATATTATATTATCACTAGTCCCTCCAAAAAAATTCCATTATGTCCCCGCCGGGTCTGGTTAATCCACCTTGGCGGTTATCCGGTGAAGCTTTTGTTGGGAATTGAAGGCGCCTAACACAACGGAAGCAAATATAAAATTAAAATAAAACACGTCAGGTCCTAAAATTCCCGAACGGATCCGCTAGTAGAATTTAAAACTTTTAAGATAGTGGTATACCTCACGAGTTTCAATCGATTGGTTGAACAAGGCGTGTCCAAGGAGCCCACTCCCAGCGTTCTCCCTCTGCCAGTAATCCACACGAACAGTTTCTTCGGGCACCAAGGTGCTAGCCTTCGGTTCTTTTCTCCAAAAGAACTAGGGACCAATCTACAGTGTATTTGAACTCAAGAACTCCTTCTTGATTCAAACTCCAAAAGTGGCGCAATGGAGAATTCTCCACAAGAACTCCTTCTTGTTTTCCTTCTCTCACAAACCTAATTTTTGGCTACCATAAATCGAATTGCCTAACTCTTAGGCCAAGTCGATTTTACCCTCAACTCTTGAGAACCAAAAATTTCCTCACTTGGAAGCTAGGGTTTTGAAGGTGGCGATTTTTATCTCTCTCAACAAGGAGGATGAAAATTGCACAAATGAATTCTCTCT
>QANZ01034299.1:0-11031 GCA_003254925.1 Chamaecrista fasciculata
CGGTGGATTTTCGTAAAACCAAACATATGATTGAAAGCGGTAAAGACACATCATACATCACATGTACAATTAACCAAAACTAGTATTAAATTCAAAACTAACCTGGCTCTGATACCACTTTTAAGAAATCACGGCACGCACAACGGAAGCGGAAAATTAAAATTTAATAAAAGATGGTGCAAAAACAAAACTTGTGATTTCCCTACGGATCCGCTAGATGAATTTAAACCGGTGAAGGAAAAAGTTATACCTCAAAGTTTCAATCGGTCCGGTTGAACGGTGCAATTCTGAGAAGTCCACACGAAGCGTCCTTCCTCTGCCAGTAATCCACACGAGCAGTTTAGTGGCACCAAGGTTCTAACCTTCAGTTCTTTTCTCCAAAAGAACTTGGGAACTCGATCTACGACTCTTAAAATTCAAGAACAATTCTTGAACTTTAAAAGGATGGTGGCGCAATGAGAAACAAGAACACCTTCTTGTTTTTCTCTCTCCAAAACCCTAGCTATGTGGACAAATCGAATTTTCCTCACACTCTTGAAGAAATTGATTTTCTCTCTCTAGGCTTAGGGTTGTGCGAATTCTCTCTCTTATCTCACAAAAGAAGAAAGCAAAATTCACTTAGTGAACTCGCCTCCCCAAGTCGACTTGCCTAGGTTAAATATATAAAGTTGGGGATTTAATAATTATAATTTAGGGAATCCCTAAATTAATGGATTATCAAATTATAAAATTATAAGATTACAGTAATATTATAATTTTAGGACTTGAATTCTTAATTAAAATATTACCTTAATATCTTAATTGAATTCAAAATGCAATCTTTTGAGAATCAAATGGAAGATCAAATCTTCCCTTGACCCACAAAAGCAATGCGCCATCTGTTGGAGATTGTGCCCTAGGGCCAATCATTTTATAAATATGTTTTGAACATATTGATTAATTTATGGAGATAAATTAATGGTTATCATATTATTACCATGTTTACTATGATAACAGTCCCTGATTAATTATGTGATAATTAGTCTAAATTGTCCCTGGTCGCTCATTCAGGTGGGAACTTGAAATGAACTAAGACCAGCATGACCTCGGTGCATAGAGATGCATGCACTAGATGCTGGAACGAGAGTCATGGTGCAATTACGTAAGGGGTTACGAGTTGCTGGACTGACCCGGAGAGTCCTGCATGGGTTTAGTCATCAGCTTGCCTCTCTTGTACGCCTGTCACGACGCCTTAGACCTGAGGTCATCATTATTCCGGCGTTGCAGTCGTCAGACTTTGGCCTAGTGTAACGTTGCCCGTAGCAGGGTAGCCATAAGGGCTAGGTACGGGTTTGGTTGATTGCCGTGCTGAGGAATGTGGATTGGCCAAGATGGGATTTTGTTCCTCATTAGATGGGAGATATCTAACAGGCGCCCTCAATGACTCTGTCCAGGAAATGCGTGGCCACGCTGGGATTTGGGACTTACTCAGGAAATCGAGAAAGTTATGGTTTGGATTATGGATGACTTTCCTGTGCCTAATCCATGACCAAGATATTGTGTGACAATAGGGCCTATGACAAGGTGGTACTAAGGTTAAGTCGGTTTTGGTAAAAACGATAACTCACGTGTTTTGGGTAGTCGTGATGGCTTGCTAGAGTCCGCACACGACTTGCAGGTCATAGAGATGGCTTGCTGCCAACTTCACGTGAGGCCTGCTGGGTCACACATGAGCAGGATCAGGACACCGCTTAAAGGGACACGAATTAGGGTTAATTCGTGGGTCACTCCGGTGACACAATTTAAGACACAGCAAAATGTCTGGGACATTAAGTCTTGCCTTAAATAATCTACAGTTGTGAAATATTTAAATTTGTGGGACAAGTTTAAATATAATAATTGTTAAATAGTTAATGGAGATTAATTATTTACAATTATAATATTAGGGAATAATAAATCAGATAAGGTTCCTAAAAGTTAGGATATTATTGATTTATTAAATTCACTAATGTTAGGCAAGAGGGTGGCGCCTCTTTTGGTGATTTTAATTAATAAAATTGTTTTATTAATTTAAATCATGAGTTTGAATTCAAAAGATTTGATGGACATATCAAAAGATTTGAATCTCAACTCATGATCTTTGGAAAATCATGACTTCCTAATTGTTAGAAGGTTTTTGATTTATAAAATTCCAAAGAATATTTGAGGGAGCATGGCGCCATCTTGGTGGGTCCCAAGGGGAGATTTGATCCCTCATTTGATTCTCCAAGATTGAAATTTGAATTTGAATTAAAATATTAAGGTAATATTTTAATTAGAAATTCAATTCATGAAGTCATGATATTATTGTAATCTCATGATTTTAGAAATATAATAATGCTCTAAAAATAATTATTAAAACCCTAGGGCTAGGCGCCTAGGTGAGAGTGAGAATCATTTTGTGATTTTGGTCTTCCTCCTTGTAGAGAGAGAAGAGAGAAATCGCCATTCTCAAGAACAAACCCTAGCTCTTCCAAGTGTGAAAATTTTTGGCTCCCAAGAGTTGAGAGAGGAAAAATCGATTTTGCCTAAGGAGTTAGGAAAATCGATTTGCAGTCACTAAAAATTAGGGTTTGTGTGAGAAGGAAAAACAAGAAGGATTTCTTGTGGGGGTTTCCTTCTGTGCGCCACTTTTGCTTTTGGATTCAAGAAGGAGTTCTTGAATTTAAACACTGTAGATTGGGTCCCTGGCTCTTTTGGAGAAAAGAACGGAAGGCTAGCACCTTGGTGCCCGAGAAACTGTTCGTGTGGATCACCGGCAGAGGGAGAACGCTGAGAGTGGACTCCTTGCACACGCCTTGTACAACCAACCGATTGAAACTCGTGAGGTATACCACTATCTAAAAGTTTTAAATTCTACTAGCGGATCCGTTCGGGAATTTTAGGACTTGGCGCGTTTGATTTTAAATTTTATATTTGCTTCCGCTGCGTTAGGCGCCTAGAATTCCCAACACCATCTTCCCCTTCTTTTCTTGGAATTTTATAAATCAAAAACATTCCTAACTCTTATGAAGTTATAACCAATCGATTATCTTCCAATGATTTTGAATTAAAATATTACCCTAATATCTTTATTTCAAATTTTGAATCTTGAAATCTAGATTAACTCTTGAATTCAAATTCAAATCCAAGTCATGACTTTAATTAATAAAACATTTCTATTAATTAAAATCAAGCCTAAAGAGGCGCCACCCTCTATCAATTTATTCTAATATTAGTGAATTAAATAAATCAATAATCTCCTAACTTTTAGGAACCTTATTTAATTTATTATTCCCTAATATTATAATTGTAAATAGATTAATCCAATTAACTATTTAACAATTAATATATTTAAACTTGTCCCACAAATTTAAATATCTCAACCGTAGATATTTTTAAGACAAGACTTTATGTCCCAGACATTTAGCTATGTCTTAAATTGTGTCACCGGAGTGACTCACGAATTAACCCTAATTCTTGTCCTTTTAAGAGGTGTCCAGATCCTGCTCATGTGTGACCCAACAGGCCTCACGTGAAGTTGGCAGCAAGCCATCCCTATGACTCACAAGTCGAGAGCGGACTCTAGCTAGCCATCACGACTACCCAAAACACGTGAGTTATCGTTTTATCAAAATGACAGATTTAACCTTAGTACCACCTTGTCATAGACCCTATTGTCACACGGTATTTTGGTCCAGGATTAGGCACGGGAATGTCAACCATAATCCAAACCATAACTTTCTCGATTCCCTAAGTTAGTCCCATTTCCCAGCGTGGCCACGCATTTCTTGGACAGACTCATCGAGGGCGCCAGTTAAATTTCTCTCATTGTAATGAGGGACAAAATCCCATCTTGGTCAACCACATTCCTCAGCACGGCAATCAACCAAACCCGTACCTAGCCCTTATGGCTACCCTACTATGGGCAACGTTAGACTAGGCCAAAGTTTGACAACTACAACGCCGGAATAGTCAAGACCTCAGGTCTAAGGCATCGTGACAAGTGTACAGGAGAGACTAGCTAATGACTAAACCCATGCAGGACTCTTTGGGTCAGTCTAGCAACTTGTAACCCCTTACATAATTGCACCATGACTCTCGTAAAGCATCTAGTGCATGTATCTCCATACACCAAGGGTTTGGAGGAAGTGAGAAAGAGTGGTCGATATCTTCACATCCAGCGGTTCGTTTTGGACGTTCTACCCCTCGAATCAAAGCTTAGAGAGAGGCGAATCTATCCCTGGTTTCATTTTGTAGATTCAACGGTTGGATTGAGAAAGAAGTGAGATCGAAAAATGACGTCGAAGTAGGAAAGGAGCCGAATTTCTGGAGTTTGAGGGACTAAATCGTTCCTAGGTAGGGTTCTTCTCTTTCTACTCACTTCAAAACGTTTCTTCACTCATTTGTTTGCCTAGGGTTTCATAAAGATGTATGATTATGTGATAATCTTGATGAACTTATGTTTTATGGCATNTATGTTTTATGGCATGGAAGAGTTATTTATGGCATGATAAGAGTTGTTTATTGTAATTAAAGTTTGTTGAATATGTTTAGAATGAGAATATGTCAAGAATACTTGAAGTTTGAGAATTAGGGTTATATGTGTTTAGGATAATCTTGATGAATATATGATGTTATAATTGATATTTGATGGGTTTTGTATATGTATGTTGAATAAGTGATACTTTGATGATTGGAAATTAAATGGTTAAAGAATATGAATTTGATTGTGAATGAGTATGGAATAGAGTTAGAGAATGAATTGGAATAATTGGATGAGATAAGTATGAATGTATGTATATGACTTGAATAATGAATGTGTTTAGTTTTGAACAATGAATATGGAAGATGTAATAGGATGATAGAGGTATTGGTAAGTTTGGAATATAATGATAAGTTGAATATTGAAATAGTTATTTAAATGAAGAAGAGTTAGATAAATGTGTGTGATGTGTAAATATTGTGTCCAAGTATGTATTTGATTATACTACTTGGATATCCTGTTAAATAAGAAATAGAATATGAGATTGTATGATGTTAATATAATGAGAGAATATGTTTGTGATGATTGATTGATACTGTGCTGAGACTGAATATTGGTTATTGTTTGAGATTGTGTGTATACCGTGTCATGATGCATTGAGGAATGAGATCCTCCCCATTATTCGGGATGAGTATTTAGGTAATGTCCTTTGGTGGATTCCATTGGATGGCCTAAGGTGGATTCCTTAGGTGACAGGCCGTTGGATTGTGCACGCCGGAGGACGCTCTGGGAGGCCTTGGTCTATATGACCACTGATTTTATGATCATGACACTTGTGCTGGTTTACCTGGATCGGGGTATAGGTTGACGTGATGTCACCGCCAGCTTTATGGTATTATTGATTATGATGATGTGATGTTGTTGAGTTGGTATTCCTGTATAGAGGTATGAAACCCTATATGGATTTAAGGGTTGACACGATGTCCCCGCCAGCGTTGTGGTATGAATGCTGTTATGGATAAAGTGTTTTTCAATGATTGTGAAATAGTTGATGGATTAGTATACGGTTGTATTATCTTATGTGCTGGATTACCTACTTTGAGGTATCGGCTGACTTGACTGTCACCGCCAGCTTCCTGTTTACAAATATTGTAATACTTGTTAATTTGGTTGGTTATTATTTAAATAAAGATGTAAGGTGATGATTATTAATTGGTTGATGTTTAGTGGTTAGTAGACATGTATGTTTATTAATTGTGCTTGTATGCTAGAAATGCATGTTGTGAACTTGTGTTTGAAGTTTGTTGTTGAGTGGGGGACTGTGGTTCAAGTGGAGAGAATCCAACCCTGCTGAGAATCTCCCCAGATTCTCACCCTACAACATTTCAATTGTGTGATTGCAGGTCATAATCTGTCTTGTTCGTGCTGGAAGATGTGCTGGAGGGTCAGAGATAGAGAGATTTTAATTTATTTGTATCCTGAGTTAGGCCCTGCGTGGCTTTTGAAGAGGCTGAGCCTCATGTATTTTAGTTTTAATTTGGGCCATTTATCTCTAGTCTCTTATTTGATATAAGAATTATCCTTAATTTTATAAGGATGTTTCAAGTCGCATCCTTGAGGCATTCCTCAAGTATCTACCTAATTAGTTACTCATGCTCTAGGTAGAGTAATTCCTAAACTATACTACTGATTTGCCTCGTACTGAGGTGTTTCGCTCTGCGAGTTGGTACACTTTCAGGGTGGAATAATGAGATCTATTTATAGGCACAAAGTTGGGCTTGGGACGTCTCGTGTGCCGGTGGCACAGCGAGATTCGCGGAATATCCTAACGGCATCTCAATATCTTGAATCCTGGTCCACTTTGTTGCGTGTGTCGTTGGACTTCCTGGCGGCACAAACCAACGACACATCCTATTTTTACATTGAAGGTTATCTGTTGGCGTCATGCTGACTTAGAAATGTGCATCACGGGAAATGCTTACTTGTCCCGACGGCACAACCAACGACACAAGAGATTTTTGCGCTTTTTGAGATCTTCTCAATGACTCTAGATGATTCCCTTTGGTTAGACCCAGTTTCGATATCTGAAACACTTAAAAACCCATTAAGTAGCACCTATTTATAAAATACAATAAATAAACGCTAAATAATATAATTTATCCATTTTATTATGCCATACCTTGGTTACGCCCTTAATATATTAATTGGTTTCTTTGCAATATATTATCATTATAAACATGTAAAAAGAAGACCAAATAAAATGTCAATATTTGGGCTGATCAAATCCCCCACACTTAAACTTTGTACTCCTGAGAAAAGCTACGAAGAAGAAGAAAAGAGAATATTGCAAAGAATCAAGGAACTTTCCCAAGTTCATGATTCAAGGCTAGCACATAGTCATAACCTAGAGCTAGAGAATTCACAAAGCAAGTAACTATGTGAAGTAGTGCGATCTAATTTCTGTAGGACCAATTCCAAAAGTGTATCGCGCTCCTCACTAATTGGGTATTTTCTCTCAAGTCATTCCTTAGACTAAGTTCTCTACCATAGGCTTGTAAAAATTCTCAAAGTCTCCACCTTAAGCGAAATAATGATTTTTAATCAGAAGGTCTTTACTTGGGTTGTAATGTTAGAATAAAGGCTAATATTTATAAGAAGAAATAAAGAAGGAAAAGAAAGTAAAACGGTGTTTACTCAAATTTCTCTTGAAGTTTTTCATAACAATTCAACTCCTCTTATCCACCAAAAGAAAGTAGCTAGTTCTCTGTAAGGCTCACTTTGAGTCATATGGCACAGGACTCTCTTCTTTTGACTGGCCAGTCTTTTTCTCTTTCGAAGCTCTTATGATGATACTTTGATGCTTGAGTTTTCTCCAAGATACTTTTGATACTTTTGCTCGACTTTTATATTTAATTTTATATTTTCTTTTGTCGAGATCTTTCTTTCTTTTCTTTTTTTTTTCTAATATTGCTAGCTAAATTCACCCTTGAGAGTTGAATTGAAAAGTCCATCTTCTTGAAGAAATTAAAAATTTACACCTAGTGTTTAGGCTCAAAGTGGCTAACAAGGGATAGATATAGTAACTGGCTTGTGTTTGGGATAAAGGGTTGAGAAACAAATGTCTCTATCATATTAAAATTCATTAAATCTGATAAGCTTTAACTAAGAATTAAAACAAGTTCTAGAGAAAACAAAACTAGGAGACTGAATTTCTTTCTCAAAATATATATATATTAGTATAGGCTTTAATCTTCAAACTAGGTTTGTTTATCTCTCAAATTGGTCCATAAAAATTAAACAATACTACTAAACTTAGAAAATTACTTAGATTATTCTAAGGCTATAGAGAACAACTAAGACTAAACTTTTATCACAAATATGAAATTTTTCACTCAAGACTTCAAAACGTATTAAAAATTCAACTAATTCGAATTATGCTCAAAAAGTGAAAAATAAAAGTGTAGATTATTTAATCAAGTACCAAGGCAAATAGGTGAAAAAAATAATTTAAAATTTTAAAATTTATAAGATTTTCGAAATAACACCTATTTTGTTCAAAAATGTTTGGGTAAACCAAAATGTAAGTTACTCTTAACTTACTCCTCTCCCCCACACTTAAAACTGAACATTATCCTCAATGTTAAAATTAAATAGGAGAAAATACTAAGGTAAGAGTGTGAATTTACTCCTCTCTCCCCCACACTTAGAAGAATACATTGTCCTCAATGTTAAAGGGCAATAAAAAATAAGGGAAAGAAAGGAGGAAATTTAAAATTAGGAATTATACTTAATTTATTAATGAGAATTCTTCAGATCATAAAATAATAGAAAGTCCAATAAATATTTTATTTATGAAAAATAAATGTAAGGCAACATGTTGATTGAATAATAAATTAGAAAGATGAAAAACAAAATAATTAAAAACAGAATGATCCGAAAATAGACAAAATATTAAAAATGACATAATTAGAAAATAACAAGCCTAGAAATAAAATAGACAGAATAATTAAAAACAATGTGAAAATAACATAACTAAGACTAGTCCCTATCGCAGTCTAAATGATGTAGATGTTTTATGCTTTTATATTATCCAAGAGTTCTTCAAGCAAGGTTCTAATTGCAACTATTTCACGTAACATTGAAGGTCGTGGCTCGCTGACATTCTGCGTAGATGAGTTATTTGTTGAAGCTTCCTCAGTGTTAGTTCGTGTTTTCCTACTTGGTTGAGTCTCAACACTTGCCACTAGTTGTACCGGAGCGGGAACCTCATGAGGTGTAGGCGAGATAAAGCGTGTCCCACGAAGTGGTACAACTTCCCTGAGTTCTAGGATACATGCTTCAGGGATTGGTTCATCACCATCAATCCATGGTATGTCTCCCACGGCAGCCAATTGACAAATGGTCCTTGGAAAGTAGAGCTTAGTTGATCTCTCCCTTCCAAGGCATTTCCTGAGTTGTTCAAATATAATTTTTCCGAAGTCAACGGGGAGACATTGAAGAATACAATAAACCAAGATTGCTTGATCCATTGAGATACGCCCGTTAGGAGGACTTAGAATAAATCTGGAATCGACGATTCGATGGAGTAGTTTGACCGCGGCGGTTGCGTGGATGATAGCAAATGAAGTAATTGTGCCGAGGTCACTTACAGGAGGGTATGAACCATTAAGGTAACGATATATGTGGTACCCAAAGAACAGTTGGCAACAGGCGGACAACCGAAGAGAAAGTTGATTGCACCATCGGAGCAATCCACATGAGTACCTCGGACATAGAAACTATTAAGATTGGCAGTAGTTTCCTGGAATAAGATTCCCTTACAATGTTGATACTTCCTTTGACGAGTGGTTGGAGAAGTGCTTTGTTTCTATAACGAGTAGAACAATTTCCTCGATTGATAGGTCGGAGAAATTGATACCTTGTTCAGCGTGAATAGGAAGATGACGGATAAAGTCATCATGTTGACACTTAGCTCGGATATTTGTGAATTGGGCCATATCTACATATCAATAATTATAAAAATTATAATTATCGAAGAATTTTGAAAACGATGCGATAAACTATCTAGATACCACATACCTATCTCAAATAACCTCTGGACCTTATCCCGCAAACAAAATTTTAATTTAGGGTTGTGCCACCGGCACTTGCGGAAATTCAAAGTTCTAAACAGCAAGGCTCTCAAATTAACCTTTTGTGTGCGAAGAGAGGTTCTAAAACCCAAAATTGAGAAGAAGAATCTATCCTAAAAGTTCCTAATGAACAGAGGAATTCAAAGAAAGACCGTAAAAGGGCTTACCTCGGACCAGAGAAGAACTTGAAAAGGAGGAAATTCTGACTCTAAAGAGAGTTCTCTAGGAGGTTTAAGGAGTTAGAGAAGTAATTATGAGAGTTGTGAGAGGTCTAAGGATCAGACGGGATATATAAAGGGACAAAATCTAGGGTTTACGTCGAATCTGACTTATTTAAATTTGAAATTTAAATCAAATTTGGTAGAGACTGATTGTGAGGCTTTAAGTTCAAGAGATATGTGAGCTCGAGGTCCTCCTTAGGTTGGTTATTGGATGGAGATGTGAGTCCTAAATCCTCACTAGATGTACCAATACTTTGTGTTCCTAACACAGAGAATTCATCGTTTGGTTGCTTCGTATTGTACACTGTGAGAGTAATCTTTTCATGCCCATCCTCCATAGTGATTGTTCCATCCTTCATGCTAATATTGACATTAGCAGTCCGTAGGAAAGGTCTTCCTAATATTATAGTGCAGTCGCTAGCTTTCTCACTACTGGTGTCTAGGACATAAAAGTCTGCTAGAAAGATTAAAACTTTCACTTTCACTAGGACATTCTCAACTATTCCTAAGGGGCGTCTACTACTTTTGTCGGCTAGTTGTATGATCAACCCTGTGTCCTTCAGTCCTTCAATATTCAAGGAATCATAGACTTTTTTGGGCATAACGTTGATCGCTGCTCCTAGATCCAACAGTGCTCCATTGATTATAGCTCTCCCTATCATACAAGGAATGGTGAATGAACCAGGGTCCTTGCGTTTTGTAGGAAATCTAGGTTCTAAGAGGGCTGAAATGGTAGGGCATAGAGGAAGCTTCTTTTGAGTTATTCTCTTTTTGGCAACTAAGTCCTTGAGTACTTTAGTATACCTAGGGACCTTCCTAACCAATTCTAATAAGGAGGCATTTACTTCTAATTTTCCAAACAAATCGACCAACTCCTTATCCTTCTTTTCTTCTAGTTGTTCCTTAGTCATTACTGTTGGAGATTGTGCCCTAGGGCCAATCATTTTATTTGATAAATATGTTGTGAACATATTATTAATTTATGGAAGATAAATTAATGTGTTGTCATATCATTCGCATGTTTACTATGATAACGTCCATGATTAATTATGAGATAATTAATCTAAAATTGTCCCTGGTCGATTATTTTTGTGGGAGCAAAAATAAACTAAGACCAGCATGACCTCGGTGCATGAGATGCACGCACTAGATGCTGGGACGAGAGTCATGGTGCAATTACGTAAGGTGGTTACGA